>JAPYYX010000612.1:0-47188 GCA_030522605.1 Cremastinae sp. B BG-2022a | reverse complement strand
ACACGAAGAAAATAAGAGTTCGCGCGCGTAAAACGCGCGTTGGCATTACCTAGTCCAATCATATAAAGTTGATGGAAGATACGTGAACTTGGTCGTTTTGTAACCGTTTTTCCGAAAATCTGATTGGCTCACGATGGCGCGAGTTCGTTTGACCAACTTCATTTTTTATTGTACCTGAAATTGGCTCGAATTTTGACAAATGTCAAAATTTGGTCATATCGTGTGAGAGAAAGAGAAAAAGAAAAAAAGTGAAAAATATAACGAAAAGAAGAAGGAAAAGATTATAATAAATCTATCGTGCAAGAAAAAAATCAAAAAATTAAAAAAAACATCGAAATAAAGAAGATAAAAAATTAATCGTGTGAAAGAAAGCCAAAAACGTGAAAAAACATGGAAAAGAAGAAAGAAGAGAAGATAAAAAACCATCAAGATCACTGCAAATATTCACAAGTATGTATCTTCTTCGTGGTCATATTTTCAAGTATAAAGATTCATTTTGGTAATTACTCGTCAAATGATTTGAAAAAATTTGTTTTTTGTTAAATCATTGCGAAAAATGGCCCAAATCAAACTTTTTTCTTAAATCAACACCACGAAGCTATCGTGCGCGCAAGGCGCGCGTATCCATCGTCTAGTATATATTAAAAGTCACTCCAAGATAATGTCACAATGGGTGGTTACCTTAGAAATGATTTAGTAAATGACCCGTTGTCCAAATTGAAATTAAACATGTTCTGGATGATATTGAGAGTTCAATGGAAATCTTTGAAATATATTTTTGAGAACCATCACGAAGGCACTTAAATATCTTTTTGCGGTCACATCACGCGGTCACCCTGATGTCAATTTAAAGGCAATGGCAATCACGTGACCATTCAGATTTCGTAAATTACGGATTTATCAATTAATAAATGAATTGTCATCAAAAATTGGACCATACCCCCATGCTATGGATCGAAAGGAATGTATCATCGCTTTTTTGAGCTGAATTTTTCAATATTGTGGGGGAAATCTGTAGAGAAAATTACCAGGGGTCAGCGCGAGTGAAATTTTTTTTCGACGGATTTCCCTCTCAATATTGCAAAATTCAGCTCAAAAAAGCAGTGATACATTCTTTTCGATCCAAAAAACGGCGCTCTGGTCCAATTTTTGATGACAAATGATTTATTAATTAAAAAATCCCCAATTTACGAAATCTGGGTGGTCACGGGGTTTCTATTGCCCTTAAAGTTACATGCAGATCATGATTATGAAGGGATGTTTATAGAACATGGCAAGTCGTTCAAGGTCATTTCGTAGCTATCACAAGGTCGTTTCAAGGTCAAAAAAATTAAAAATTCATTTGGGAAATTGAATTTTAGAATTCAATACGTCTTTGAAAATTGCGCTGAAAAATCTTATACGCACGAAAGATGTGTTGGGAATCGTACTCTTTTTCGTGCTCTTGTCTCTCGAGGTGATAATTCATTTTTTTACTTCTTCCCTTTCCCACCTCGAATTATCGGGGCTTTTACGTGTTCCCTCTTGCGCTCGCGTCTCCCCGTGCAATTTCTCGTCTTTCGCGCGCTCGAACGCGATAATTTATCGAAGCATTTTATTCTCATTTGTCTATAGATGAAAATTTCAATTCTCTCTCGTTCCGCATACGATCTTTCTTTTTCATCCATTTTTTCCACCTCACTCTGCACCGTGATTATTTATCGAAGGAGGAAAATGACGCTGGCACTCCACATCCTCGACGTTTTACTCGCTTTCCCACCCCTCGTCTTGAAAAATAAAATAAAAATAAAAAATTTTTAAAAAGCAAAAGAAAATGACAGTATTGCATCTTTCCCTGAAATCATTCTCGACGGAAGATTTCTCTCCTTTCCTCCGTATCTCGTGAGAGAGCAAGAGAGATACGTTCACGGAGAAATAAGAGTAGGGGAATCGCGCCTTATGCATTAAAGCACTTTGGCAACGGTTACGACGACAATTTGCGATACATTTGCCGAGTTGCCACTCGCGAACGGAAATGCTCTTCACACTTCCCATAGTGAGGAAAGGAACAAAATAATGATAAAAAAATGCTATTTTTTCGAATCGAGCTTTTATATCAGAAAAATTTTACTCGATTCTCTTTTTTATTCAACCTGCAAAAATCAAATAAATGTTGATAAGAGCTGAAAACAAGAAGCAACAAAAATGATAAAACCATCAATAAAACGTTGCACAGAAAATTCAAAAAATAATTGCCACCCTTAAACATTGAATCTTAAATAAACCTTTGACGAATATTAAAGTAAATTTTATTTAACTTCACAAAAAAATGTGAAAAAATGTTTAACGGTTTCGTTGACAGGGCCAAAGAGTGGGCCTCGAATCGATCCGGAATTGGATTCATCCCCTCTGTGTAAGGGAACAAAAAAGGGTCTGGGGGTTGGTGGAAGGCACGTTGGCGAGCATTTCCGCCCAGAGAGGCCGCAACTCGGTTCATCAACTCGACTCTCTATCCATCCACCTATCTATATATGTATCTCACTCTGTCTTGCTCTCTCACTCTGTCTCTCTCATTCACAACGCGTACATCGAGGAAAATGTGTGTACTGGGAAACGGGGACGGTTTCCATGGGGATGATCCGCGTTGCGGACACGAAACGCCCCGTAATTCCCCCCTCGCCTTCTTTTGCCATCTTTTTCGAGCCTTAACGAGACTCCTACGACACATGACATTTCGATCTCATCTTCAATCATTTTTCGATTAATTATTTACTTGTTCTTAATGTCGTTTAAAAAAAATCTTCTTTTACTAAAAAGTATTTTGATAAGAAATTTATTCGATTTTACTATTTATATGAAGTATTTCAAATTTTATGCATGTCTACATATAATGTTAGAAATATCGAGAACAACACAAAATCTCCACTGACGTGGAACTTGTGATCTTCATGGAAAACCATCAAAAAGGGTTAGTCATCTAAAATCCCAAGAAATTGATTCTCACTATTTCGACAAAACTAGATTATAAAAATCTCTGTTTTTTATTAGCAAGATTATTTAGATAAGCTTTACATCGACACAAGATTTGTTTTAAATATTTTAGAATTTTTATTAAAGGTGGAAGGTATTAAGGGTATTTCATGAGCAGTGAGCTGCAGCAGCGAATTGGTACAAAAATTTATTTTCGTGTCTACAATTAGGGTATTTAAGAAAATGGGGTACTTAAGAAAATATTACGATTCCCAGAGTTTAAATGGGCTGAATCTTTTGTTTTTTAATCATAATTGAAGTAAAGAAATAAAATTTTCAGCTGCCATCGGGAAAAAATCGGAGTACCCTTCCGAAAAGTGAGATTTAAAAAAATAATTTGTTAATTCATTATTACCTTCATGTCTTATTTTAAGTAATGAATTTATTTATTTTAATTTTTGTTTAAATGTGTTTCATTACAAAAGAAAATGTTTTTGTTCTATCTTCGATGTTAATTTTGATTATTCTTCAAATCACCAAATAAAATGTTCTCAGCAAACAAAAAACTATTTGATATTATAATTTTTATAATTATTAATTACAATATTTCTAAATTTTATCAAGTTTATAGAAATATTGAAAAGTTTTGCTAAATTTTTGGGGTACCCCATTTTGCCCCCCCCCCCCCCCCCTAACTCATATAGTAAGAGAACTCTATACATATAGTAAGGGAAGAATCTTAAATACTTTTATTTACACTTTGTGTTTCACATTTGTTTCGCTTTGATCAAAAGAGCATAGAAAGATTGCTAGATCTAATCATTTTTCACATGTCAGCCTCTGCTTTCCGCTAATTTGATATTCGCGAAGTGGTAAGATCTCTCGGGATCTGGAGTATTGATCGACGTATTTAGATTCTTATGAATCCATCTTCTTATAAAATAGTGTTACAAGAGCACAATGCCAACCGCTCGACGCTTTTGTATTTTTATCGTTTCAACAAAATACGTTCTTATACATGACTTATATTGTATATTTACACTGGGAAAAATCGGCATGATCCAACAAAATATTAGTTGAATCAACTAATCTTTTTTTCTGTGTTTAGTATCGTATACAATGTGCGCATGGTATTCTGTAACATATCATGTGGTAAATTGTATAATACGAGTATAGTGTCATGTATTATACTATAATGCACTATACTATTATGTATACATCTAACCATGCGACATGGTACTCTTTACTATACAGTATGATATTGCTAACTATACAATATATAGTACTTTTACCATATGATATTGTACATTTGACCATACAATTTGGTACTCCCTACCATATTGTATGATCTTCTCCACTACATAATATGGTTGCTTACACTATACAGTGTGATATTGCTTACTGTACAACATGGTATTTTTCACTTTATGATATTGTACGTTTGGCCATACAATGTGCTACTCTCTACTACATATTGTACGATCTTCTCGACAACACAGTATGATTACTTTCACTATATGAATCTGGTCAACTTAGCAATATAGCATATTTATATAGTTTACCTTACTTTGTGTTACGTTTACCATATGTACTATACCATTACGTTTACCATATGTATTCGTCTAAACAGAAAAATATCGATCACGAAAATCATATTTTTCAAGCTCCTGCTACCATATAAATATCTTCATTGCTTCGCAATACTATAAAATATGGTTACAGGAACCATATATATTCTTCTCAGTGTATATGTCTAAAAAGCGTATTTTTATTGTTCTATGTCTCGGTAAATATGAGGTCGAAAATTTTGAAATAAATAATGCTCTCAAATTTTTCCTAGAAGAACGTTTTGTCCAAATTTCAACAAATTCTTATCATTGTCATTTTTACTACCGAAACCCCTTTGAGGTAGTTCTATTGGTACAGTCAAATAAAAAAATATTAGTTTATCCTCTGAACTGTATTACGACAAGAATGATTCAAAGTTGTCCGTTTTTAAACGTACCTCTTAAAAACTACGAAACCTCTTAAAATTTAATACACATATTATATATGTAGAACTAATTTAAAAAGAGTGAATTTTTAGCGAAATTCCAAGAAAAAAAAATTATTTTACTACATTTACACATTTATCGATTAATTATATAATTCTTTATAATCTCAATGAAATTTCAATAAAATTTTTCTATTATTAACAAAATTATCTTTTTAACTATATACCTGGTAAAATAAAAAAAAATATTTTTACTTGATTTTTCGTGCTCGCAAGAATCGACTGGCTTCTTTATAATGTATTCTGTTCCACATATCGATAAATCGAGACGTACTTGCATCGCGTTAGCAAGTACACGCATACGGGGTTCGAGACAAGTCCGCGAACACGGGCAATTGATAGTTTCCTGTCCTCCCGAGGAAGCAACAACCTGTTTTGGACTTGAAGTGATTGAGATCGAGAAATAATAAGAGAGAGAGAGAGAGAGAAAAAAAATGAAAAAAAAGTGGAGAAGGAGATAGAAATATTCTCCTTGCATTATTTACCTCTCTGTTTCTCTCTCGTGTATTTTTTTTCGAGCCTCACCCAGTGAATAAAATGCCTCGCACCGGACGTCTCGTCTATCCGATTCCCTCGGGAAACGTTCTCCCACGATCAAAGAGAAAGAGAGAGACAGAGAGAGGGAAACTCGTGAGCCAAGAGCGAGCCCTCCGGCCACTCCCCGCAATCTTTAATGACTGTTTGTACCATTTGCATGATACGCGAGCGCAAATATGTTTTCCTTCGCTTCAACACTGACTTGAGCCTCATTTTTATTTTTACTCTTCCTCGTACTTTATACGGTACTTCCTTTATTTTGCACTCTTTTTCATTATACAAATATTTTGTTTTAATTATTTTTTTACTTCAGTATAGTTTTTTAATTTAGTATGTTTATTTTTTGCTATTTTGTTATAATATTTTTTTATAGTAAAGTATGACATTATACTACTTTTTGTATTTAATAAAAAACATCAATATATAGGGCAAAGGGGAGAAAAATTGGGTAATGGACGTTCGAGCGTTTCTCACTAATTTTTGTTTAAATATGTTTCATTACCAAAGAAAATGTTCTTCTTCTATCTTCCATGTTAATTGTTGTTAATTTTTATTTTAGTTTAAATGGGTATTCAAATCACCAAATATTCTTAGCAAAAAAAAACTATTTGATATTAAATTTTATCAAATTTTGAAGTAATATTGAAAATTTCCACAAAATTTTTGGGGTACCCCATTGTGCCCCCATTTTACCCTAATAATGAATAAATAATTAATAATATAAATAGCAACGATAATAATAATAATAATGTCCATTTGATTTTGTATTTTTATGTAATGCAGATATTTGTTTATAATTGTTTATAATTTATTGTTTATTGATAAAAATTCTTTAATGTACAGTTCATTGTGAAGCAACTCGTCAAGAGACGAGAGTGAACAGGAGTCAGGCAGCTTGCAATCGAAGGCGAGAAAGCGAGGAAAACCCCCCGTCGAGTTTGGCTACCTGTATACATCGCGATATTTCATTCTTTCATACTTGCTTTTATTTTTTTCTCGCTCATCCCTTTTGTCTCTTTATTGCTTTATTTTTGGTCACCGCTCTTGTGTTACTTTTTTTTCTCTCTTTTTTAAATTAATCTCTTTTTATTCGAATTTGGATCTCGTTTTCTCTTCTTTCTTCTCGTATTCCGGTCCTTCCACCGTGTGGCCCAAGGAATCCGGGACTCCCCGGTATACCCGATGACATTAATCATCGTGGACCACCTCCGGTGACACACGACCAAAGACAGAGAAAGGAATACTAAAATTAACCCAAAATTTTTTTAATACAATTCATCATTTCGTATTTATTTAAGGGGTTAGGTCTATTAAAAATTTTATTTATATGTAAGCATTTTTTTATTATCTTAAATTTCCAAAAAATATACAAAAAATGATATTTCGAATTGCAATTGCGATGCAAAATTTTTTTAATTGACCCTCAGAGCTGAATGTCTAAATAATCCGAGATTCGCAATTTTTTTAAAAATGATTTTTATAATTTTTTTTCGAAAAATATTGTTTTGTGCTCATTACTATCTAAAAATGAAAATAATAAAAAACGTCTGTTTTTCGAACATTCAAATAGGTGCAAGTGTCACAATTTCATTGATAATCTATGATATTGTATGATTTTTCGTTTTATTTTTTCGTCTCTTCTCTCATTGATTAGTATATTTTTTTTTCAAAACCCTGAATAAAAAAATGCTCGTATGCATTTTTCGCGTGACTCGGATCCATACGTTCGAGCCCATTTTCGTAAATCACTTCCTCCTCTCCTTCTTCTTCTTTTTCTTTCCTTGCTCTCGTTCTTAATTTTGCAGTCATCCGGCCTTATTGTATACGATTTTGCATGTACGACAAAATTTATTGGTTGACAATTATGGATTGGTTACCTAGTTTTTTTTTACTCTTTAATTTACTCTCAATCTTCTGACAATCAAAATTATCACTCTTCTTTCTCTATTATTTGTTTCAATTTGATATTTTTTATGTTTGTTCATTATTTTCACGTAAAAAAGATTGTAAATTTTTCAACAAAAAAAATTGAGTTCTTAAAGCCTATAATTTATTCTTACCTTTGATTACCTTTGATTAAATATTTCAATGTTTATTTTATATTTTTATTTTAAATTGGATTTTTTTCAAAATTATTTTCTGTAAAAATCATTCTAAATTTTCCAACAAGCAAAAATCCAAATCTTTTTTTTCTCCTTTTGCTTCACACTCTCTTCGTTTAATTCTCCTCAAAAATGATTGATCGAGCGATCTTTGTCTCTCGATAATAAAGAACCGGGAACTATTTTCAACACCTGTACGCCTCGATGAGTTCGATCAAGTAACGAGAAAAGAGCATTATCGATGAAAAATAATAAGAAAAAAAAATAATACAATTTCATTTTTCGATCAATTTTTATCGTTCCAATTATTACTTTATGGTTATTTACTATCATTTTTTATTATTTTTAAAAATTGTTATTATTTGGCGTAATTTTTAATTCTCGCAATTGAAGGGTATGAGATAAATCCTTGAGAGATTCAAAATGGAAAAAAATTTAAAATAAAAGTACACAAGCGCGATCATGCAAGCGTGGAAGATTTGACTACGGACTGTCAGAGTGTCAGCCAAGCCCATCCTCTTTCACAATGTGTATAGAATAAGAAAGAGAGAGCGAGAAAGAAAAGGAGAAGCGAAAAGAAGGAAAAAAAACTATTCTAATTGTCATTCCTTTTCCTTTTTTTTCATTTGATGACACGTTTTCTTCACAATTCTCCTAATCAGGAAAGAACATATAATGTGTCACGTATCTGGTGGATTGTACGCGAATATTCCTGGAAATTGTAATTTTTTTTAATTTTTACGATTTTATTTTTTTTATTTATTTTTTAATATCCCTCGAAGATTGAGAGTCGTGGAATAATAATTGGTTTGAGGAATGCACATTAAGGATAGGGGAAAAAAAATAAAAAACGAATATAATCTTCGTTATATTTATTATCCTGATTTAGTATTGTTTATAATAAACGTTGAATTTTTTTATTTTTTTGTAATTCAAGAGTTATCTCAATTTAAATAATCGCAGAGCTCATAAGTAAAATAACAAGTTGAATTTGTTTAAATTATTAATTATTTATTAAGAAAATTGTTTTTGTTTTTATTATTATTTGTTCATAACATTATTTTGTAATAAATGTTAAATTTCTAATTTTTTTACATACTTGATAAACGTAGGTGCAAGAACAAGGCGAATTTAACATTAGCTATAAACAAACAAACAAATTTGTTTAACATTAGTTATAAACAAAAAATAATTTTTTTAAAATTTTGTTAAAAATAATGTTGAATTTTCTATTTATTTTCGAGAGTTATCTATTTGTATTTGAATAAATAATTGCAGAGCTCGCAGGTGAAATAACGAGGCGAATACTTGGCGCGTGTACGTTGCGGAGGAAGGGAGATAAAAAAAAGATTTGAGAGTATTTTCCCCGATTGAGACGTCAGCGGGTCCCCTCTCGCCTGGTCCACGCGATAATCGATTGCCCATACAATTTCTCGGTGGGAATCGTCGAATTGAATCTTATTTCTATTTTTATTTATTTTTTTATTTCCTTTTTTTAGGCTCATTTATACAGTCTCAAGTATACTCGTTCATTTTTTTTAATCTTATTTTTCGTATTCATTTAACTTCGGTATTTAATTATTCATTTATTTATTTATTTTTCTTTTCAATCCCATTTGGTCCGATCGAATTTTATTTCATTTCATTTCTTCATTTTGGGTCATTTATACAATCTCAAATATCATTTCACAAATTAATTTATTATATTTTTCGGATTTACTTATCTTGAATATTTTATCGTTAAATTATTTATTTATATTCGTCTTTAATTTCATTTAGACGCTTTTTAAATTTCACTTTCTTGACTTCTAATGTATGGAGCTATAAAATTCCTTTCTCAGATGCCGCAGAATTTACTGCGAAAGTGAAAAAGAGATAAAAAAAAGGGTTCGAGACAATCAATTGTTTACGACGATTTATATCGCTCTCATTTGTCAGGCAAGCCAGCCTTTTCGATGCAAATGGAGCCACCACGTGGATTCGAAATTTTATTGATTTTTTTTGTCCGACTAAACATTTTTTTCGTATATTTAAAATTTTTTTAAAGATTTAGTTTGTATTCAGATTTTCGATATTTCAATATTTTATTTGTAGATGTTTATGCTTATAAATAATTGAGTCCATGGTTTCGATTATTTTTCAGATATATTTAAACTTTTTTCTATTAAGTGTTACCTTCTGTTCACAAATATAAAATTTATTGTTTCAGTGGAATAAGTAGATATTGTTCTATCGATTACCGCATAATTTGATTTTTTCCAATTTTTTGTTTACCTACTCGTTTCTGGTGAAAAAACCGAGGTCTTGCGTAATTTAATATAAGGTGCGTAATTTAAATATTTTCCATTTTTTAAATTTAAATTTAAATATTTTCTATTTTTTAAATTTAAATTAAAATATTTTTCATTTTTTTTATTGAAATATATTTCATTTTTTTAATTTTTAAATATTTTTCATTTTTTAAATTTAAGTTTAAATTTAGCTTTTTCTTTCCGAACAAAATGTTGCCTTTTTCTTACAAAGTGTCTAAAATTGTTCAAAAACACCCAAGAAGATTGCCGAGAGGAAATGTCTCTTGGCTACCGTATTATTTGATTTTTTTTTCAATTTTTTGTTCAGAGTCGTTCCTGGGAGGAAAAAAAGAGAGGACGAGAGGTCTTGCGTAATTTAATGTGAGGTCCGAGGCCCGCGGGCCTCGGACGAACGGAAACGTCCCAAAATTGACTAACGAGAAAGATGAGATTTTTTCCGTTCTTTTTTTTTACCAGTTCCATCTTCCTTTTTTATTTTATTCATCCTTTTTTTCTTATTCAGAGAGCAAGGTGAGAGTAATATTTTTTCGCTCTTTCTCACAAGTCAAATTAACGTGGAAAGAGCTGAGACACGCTGAAAAATTGTTTATCGGCGAAACCTGGCCCCGGGCATGCACGTTTTTTTTTCCTTTTTCGTCCACATTCGCCACCGGAGACACGTAACACAGTAGAAATGCTTTCCGGAGGCTTCGGAAGGTGATTAAAGAGTGAAAGAGTCTTGTAGGGAGATATATAAAAGAAAAAAGATTGCATACATCAAAGTTGAAAAATGAACTGTAAAAAATTTGATATTAAAAAATCATAAGAATAATTCAAGGAATTCGAAAACATGGATTTTGGCAGAAATGCATAATTTTGATATTCTTAAATTTTATCGTGATATAAACAGGGATATGAGATCTCAGATTTGTTAAAAGTATGCACAAGTTTTGACTCCTAATGTTTCCGGAGGAACTTTTCCAACTGAAATACAATTTCGACATTTTTTCTCTCGGGACTGCTAAATTTGAATCTCGATATTATTTAAAAGGGAGAGTAGAGGGAGCAACGGATCTATGCGGCGAGGATATGATATGGGACCTTTCCTATCGGAATCCAATACAATCCCTGACAAAAGTTATTTTTTCATAATGTAAAAATTTAATTTTGTTTTTTTGTTAGAACGTTGAAATTTTGTGTTATGTTATTTACAATGATACTCGATACTTGGCTAACGTTTTATTAACAATTTTCATATTATTTCTTGTTTGAACAATTAAAAAACAAAAGTTTCAGACAAATTTGGTCAAGGGGGTTGATCAACTATCTATGATATTAGAGAAAAATCTGAATTTAAAATATGTTATAATTCTGATGAAACTGTACATTTTAGAAGAAGAAAAAGTATACCTCACCGTCCGATTTTTTGAGAAATTTAATGTCGAAATACGGGAATTTTGTACAGCGTCTTATGAGGAGATGCTAGAAACTCGCGCTTAATTGAAGGTTAAGTACATTTCTGGATTAGACAGGTCTGAAATTTTTCGATTTTTTCCTCAACTAACCATCAAAGATTTCATTAGAGTTTTAAAAAATGCATGTCACCGAACTATTTTTTGATAAAAACGCGATTTAATTCGAAAAACCGTGAAAATGTCGATGCCATGAATGAAAACAGTTGATAACGACGAAATCAATTGATCAACTTTATCTTAAATATTACTCTCCTAATAACATTTTGACAGTAATTTTCGGTGGAATATTTTGAAGTGCAGTAACAATTATTTTTCCTGTGATCCAAAACGGAAAAAAGTAACTTTTTCAAAAATTTTTTACGCGGACTGTCATTTGACTAGAGAATACTTGATCAACCACCTTAAACTCGGTTATTAACATTTCTTATGTGTACTGATATATAGTATAAAAAATATCAACAAGACATCACCGTTTTAATTAATTTTTAAGTACTTTTAAAAAGGGAAATTCGTTTCATTGTCCCACAAGTGGATAATTTCTTAAAAGCTATTTGGTACAAGTTGATAAAATTTGGCAGAAAGATTCTTTAATATTTAAACATCTTGAGAAAAAATTTGCAGGTCACTACTACCGTTTTTTCGATATTTATAACTTTTATCATTATTTTGAATACGTATAACGTTCATTTTGTTATAACTTTTAAACGGTTTAGTGAATTGAGTTGAAATTTGCACAAAAGCATTAGAATTGTATTATCAGTGCCTGGTCAAAGTTTTAGATTTTTATCACCGTTTCGAATTATCCCCAGTACATCCTTAACCTTTGTTTTTGTGTTAAAAAATTGAAATCTCATGTTATGTTATTTATAATGATACTTGATACTTTGCTAACGTTTAATTAACAATTTTCACATTATTTGTTGTTTAACCAATAAAAAAACGTTTCTGGCAAATTGGTTTAAACTCCGTTTTTAACATTGTTTGTATATGCCAATTGCAGAACAAAAATATGAACAAAAACTTAAATGTTTTGAATAATTTCTAAAAGCAAATTTGTGAATTTTCCATGAGAGACAACAACGTGAAATTGGAAAGATTGGAGAATTAAATATCTTTTGAACCATTCAAACGATCATTTCCAAATTTGGAACAGAATTTTTAGACATATTCATAAATATTGTGCCAAAGTTTTAGCAATTTTTTATGTTTCTTAAAAAAGTTTCTATACATATATCCTTAAAGTCGAAATTCAATTTCTAAAACGATTGGACAAATTGAATTCAAAAGAAAAATAACGGAAGTAACGAATTTGAGACAGTATAAACGACGACGTGAGACGACTTTCGTCAATAATTTCATCCACGATTTATAGAATCAAAAAATAAAATATTCCAAACGATCAAAAATAATTACAAAGATCTCTAGCTAAAAATAATAAAACAGACTAAAAATTGTTTTGTGATTAAAAATATTTACACCAAACGCATCTCCAATACAAATTCTCTCATAAACACATAAAAATATTATTTATTATCAACAACAACAAAATTTACACAAATATATTAAAAAGTGAATTTATTGCGAATCGAGGTGCGATTTGACGGACGTGCGTGCATATAAGGCGAAAAATCTATATTCCAAGACGTCGCATTGTGATCAAAGGGCCCCGTGTGACGGAAAGTCCACGTCGATGCGAACGACGTGCCCGGAATGCGGTATAAAAAGGATCAATCCCTCTCTCTCTCTCTCTCTCTCTGTTGAAAAAAAAAAAATTTAAAAAAATTGCTCGCGATGTTCTCGAGTCAGGATCCGCTCGGTGGCAGCACCTGTAGACCGGCATTGTCGCGCGTCCCATCTGTCCCGATACGAAAACGCGCAGTATATGTATATACCTAGCGACTTTCTTGCTACCCAATCAATCGAGCCGCCCTTTTTCTTCCTTTTCTCATTTTTATTTATTAATTTTTTTTAGTATAATAATAAAAATAATAATAATACACAAAGTAATTTATTGTCCGCGCATTTTTTGTGAGTGGTCCCTATTTCTATTTAAATTTTTTTTATTTTTCTCGAATGTCGACAATGAACCATTGACCGAAGTCCTTTAATTAAAATTTTAATAATTTCAGAATTTTTGTTTTTTTAGAATCATAGAATTTAGAATTGGAATAAGAATAAGAATTTAAGAATTTTAATAGTAAGAAAATTAATAATAATTTAATAATAATAATATTAATAAAAATGAAAAAAAGTCCTTTAAATAGAATATAATATCTAGCTATTCAATCATTTCACTTAAATTTATATTTTATTACTTTTTTTTGTTTACAATTTTTCTGTCATATTCACAATATAAATTTCTATTTAACACTTTCGGCCGATTTATTTATATTTCGTTTATAGCTGGTTCAAAATGTTATATAGTTGGTATTCATCGTTCATTTGTTTACTTATTTATTATTATTTAAAAATATTGAACTTCTTATTTGTTATATTTTTACATTTTTTATTCGACTAATTATTTATTTATTATTTAAAAAAAAATTGTACTTCCTTTGCAAGTATTTGGTAAAAATGTAATTGGACGAGTGCATGGAAAGGGGATTCCGAGGGTCGAAGCGAGATAGCTGCGTGTCGCTCCTTCTCTCTCTTTCCCTCGCGGTCAGATCAAAGCGAACGCACCGCTAGGTGCGTCGCGAGCTCCTCTCTTTTTTCTTCTCGAATGAAGAAAAAGAAGGAAGGAATCGGGCGCGCGATCGTAACACTGTCTCTCAAGCCCAAGATATATACTCCCGAGCAACATTTTTACTCTATAAAAAAGAATTTCAAATAAATATGTAGAAGCAAAAAATACAGAGTAATTAACGCCAAATGAAATCAATAATGATAATAATAATTTCTTCATTTGATTTGTCAATGTAATTCATCAATCGGTTAACTTTTTCATGCATTTAATTTTAAAGTGAAAATTATTCTTAATCTGTGAAATGATTTTTTATTTAAATAAAAGATTACTGACTAGTTAATTTCGAATATAATCCATAATAATATCAATTTATCGATTTTAATTTATTTGCTCAAATAAAATTGAATAAATAAATAAATAAATAATGAATAAATAATATGCACATACGTATGTATTGTTTGTTCGTTTTTACAGGATTATTATTATGGGGTCCCGTTCCCCTTACAAAATATTTACAAACTCTTCCTTTTCATTTTTTACAATATTTACATATTTAGACATTTTTTCAAGCTGACTTATCTTCCATTCTACGCCTTAATAGATAAATAATAAGTCAATAAATAAATAAAAAATGAAAAGATTAACAATATCAACAATTTTTTAATTGGTTTATTTCTTATCGTAATTTAGTTCAATAATCGTTCAAATTTGTTATCTACTTTTACAGTGAAAACTACTTTTAAGCATGAAAATATATTTAATTAAAAAAAAAAAGATTACTACATGACAAGGCGACGTCTGGTCGTGGAATAATTTTTAAAAACATTGAATGGAAAGAGTCGGTAATTTTTCACACTATAACAGAATGTTTCGTTGCATTTTTTCGACTCCAGACACACGAGTACGTGAATGTAAAAAAAAATAAATAAAAAAAATGCATACGCTTGTTATTACGTATGAACCTACCTAGGTGCAATCCGCGCGCGAAATGATGACTAGTTTTCTCGAAGGATATACAGTCGCGCGCTCAGAATTGCGGAAAAACATAGTGATCAATCCATTCTCATATTTTTTTTCATTTTTTCCTCATTTTTTTTTAATACTGATTTTTTTCCAATAGCGAATTCAACAAGAATAAAAGAACAATTTTTTCACCATGTTCTACATGTTATTATCTTTAGAAACTTTTCCAAATGGATCTAATAAAATGATTAAAAAATAATAAAATTTTTTACAATAATTTTTTCATCATATTCACGAATATTTTATATTTTATTGATTCATTTTTATCGATAGGTTAATATTATTTTATTAATTGTATTTATATTTCATCAAAAAGATATCACATTTTTTTCAAACATTTTCATCCAGACTTTGAACGAGCTTGTGGCGCCATCTCTCGGCATTCGTCGGAACTACGACGCGATTTTTCTGAACTGCTGCGCCATCTGTGCGAAACGGAAAGAATTAAGTCAGAGAGAGCGAGAGAAGAATACTTTTTCTTTCTCGCTCTATCCCACTCTTGACTCTCAGCCGATTTAATAATACTCATTTGCCCCTCACTCGGGATAATTCGGTCACTAAACCCTTCAAAATTGATTACAGTTTGATTTGAGTGGAGAGTGAAAAACAAATTAATTTCTTTCTTCCCGTTTTTCACAAATTGGCTTTTCGATTATTTATCAATTGATGAATAGAAATCTTTTGTTTATAAAAATTGAAAACAAAAACATAAAAATAAGTAATTTTTGCACACTATATTATAGATGAAAAATAAATAATTCGAACTTTTTTTTAAGTAATTTGTTTGTTTTTCGAGACAATGTTTTTTGGCGGGAAAAAATGCTTATGGCAATTTAAGAATTACCAGCTCTTTTTTTATACGAGGTAATCAGGAGTTGAATGAAACACAAGTTGATGGGTAAACGAGAAAGTTGTTTGACAATTAAGCGCCGAGTTTACGGGGTGTCGCTTGAAATAATTGATTCGTATCACGCTTGGCACATTTCACGCTCCCCCACCGAGAAAAACGAGAAGTCGGAGAGCCAATAAAAATAAAAAAAAGAATCGGAAAGAAAATGATGAATAAGTAATATACAATCCGTATAAACCAATAATAAATTAATTACCCGATAATAAAACGGACAAATAAACAAAATAGGCAATAAATAATAAACTAATAATAATAAATTATGAAAAAAATCATAAAAATAAAAAATTGTCATTTAAATTGGGTGTTGAAAAATGGTCAATATTTGATCACATTTTCCTTGGACAAGTTGGACATACATCTAGACCAAAAATGTCAATAAATAATTAATATCCAATATAAAAATAATAAATTAATAACTGAATAATAAACAATAGACACAAACAAGATGGTGAATGAATGATAAAATGAAAATAACAAATTATGAAAAAATCATAAAAATAAAAATTTGTTGGTTAAATTAGGTGCCAACAAATTGTCAATACTCGATCACGTTTTCCTATGTAGACCAAAAATGACAATAAATAAGTAATATCCAATACACAAATAATAAATTAATTACCGGATAATAAACAATACAAAGAACAAAAAAGTGAATAAATGATAAAATGAAAGTAACAAGTTATGAAAAAAAATCATTGAAAAGAAATATTATTTAAATTGGGTGTGAAAAAATGGTCAACATTCGATCACGTTTTCCTAGGACAAATTAGGCGTATATGTGGACCAAAAATGACATAATAAATTAATAATATCCAATACGCAAATAATAAATTAATTACCGAATAATAAACAATATAAACGAAAAACATAGCGAATAAATTATAAAATGAAAATAACAAATTATGAAAAAAAATCATAAAAATAAAAAATCATTTAAATTGGGTGTCAAAAAAATGGCCAAAATTTTTTTCACACTTTCTCCGCTGGGCAATTCGCGGGCATATCGTCCAATTAGCGTTCGTCAGGCTGCTTAATAACATAACGGTCAATTTGCCCACGATTAACTAGGCCTCGTATATAATGATACCTCGTCCGCGTCCGATCGTTTATTGTTAATTATTCTGCTACCCCCCACCCATCCCCTCATCTCGCCCCTCTCACCCCCCTCGAACGGCTCGCAAACTTCGGCATTAATCAGTCCACAATTAAATTGACAACTAAATTGACAAGTAATTGAAACATTATCCAACCCTCTTGCTTCTCTCTTTTTTTCTCTTCACTCATTTTTAATACTTTAATTTTAACAGCTTCGGTCACAGCTTTTTATTCATTGAGTAAAAAGTGTAAGAAATGTTCACTGTATCAAATACCGTGTAATTATTATTTATGCATTGATATTTGAAAAGTAAACATAATTTATAATTATTATTACTGTTTTCATCATGAATATTCGAATGGTGGCTTCTAATTATTATTGTTATTTTGTTATTAATTATAATCAGATATGATTTTTATCATTACGATTGAATAATTATAATTTTCATGGTGAATGAATTTTTGTAATAGAAAAAAATTCTATAGTAAAAAAAAGTTTGACTAATTATTGAATTGCTGTAAATAAAAGTAACAATTTTGAAATAGTTAAACATTTTTTTCTGATATTATAGTTTTTTCATTTGAATAAGAATTTGGCCAGATTTTCAAAATGGCGAGAAAATGTTGGTATTAATTATAGTCCACGATTAAATTAAGAAGTATATACAGTTGAAACATTGTTCAACCCTTCTTGTTTCTTTCTTATTTTCACTCATTTTATTCAATACTTTAATTTTAACAGTTTGTTACTCTTTGAGAATAAAATGGCAAAAACCACTCTACCAATTAGAATATAATTGTGATTTATTTATTGTTATTTGAAAATATACAAGTATTTGTATATTATCATTGCATTCATCGGATATTTATTACTCGAATAATTACTATAAATTATTTATTATTATTTAATTACTATTTACAAAGAGCTATAATCAATTCACTTTTTACCATCAGTATTGAGTAATTATCATTCATGTCCTGAATGAATAATATTATAATAAATAATAAAATTGTTGTCAATAAATTTTTTTTTATAATTACAATTCTTTTTGGCTATCGATATTGGATCTTAAATATGGATTTAGTGGCTGACATTTTAAAACTCGAAGAAGGAAGATATCGTGTGGCTCGAGGGGCCAATCGGATTGGAGCGTGGGTGTTTTTACGAGAGGAATCCAAACGAGCCTTTATCTTTGCTGTTCTTTTTTTTACTCTGACTCGCGTGGGTGTCGACTCGCTCTGCCGAGATGCTGAGCCCTAAAATGGCGCTTTATCTTCACACGGATGGATCCATATTTTATATTCGGGCATCAAAAAATATTTGGGAGAGCATGTTATTCATATCAATGCAAGATTTTTTTACCAGTTTTTGAGCTTTTTATATTTCGAATATTCCATCACGTTCGCATTAAAAATTACACAAAAAGGGTGAAACATTTTTACAAAAATATTTTGGAACGCTAACTTTATTCGTATCATTTCATCTAACATATTTTTATCATTTTTAAAATATTTTAATAACTCAATTTTTTGTAAAGTTCGTAGGATAAAAAATTTTACAATATTTTTAAGAAATACTGCAAAAAGTATGAAATATTTATGTGTCATTCTGAAAATATTTTTAATTACGTGTACTTAAAAATAATGTTTGTTCGAAAAAATTAAATTTGAATAAAGAATTCTGTAATTTTTGGAAATTCTTCGAATCTACTTGCAAGTAGATTTAATTTTGATAAAAGTTTATTTTTTCGAAAAAAGAAATTTTAAAGTACACATAATTTAAAAAATTTCCATAAAGCCACAGAAATATTTCATATTTTTTGCAGTATTATTTTAAATATTGTAAAATTTTGCTTTTTTAATTTTTTTTTTTTTTATTGGCTTTATCTTAGTGAAAACTTCGAAATAAAAAATTTTGTAATCTTGTTAGAAAATAATCTTCAAACTTGTCCTTAGAAACTTTGAAATTTTGATTAAAAAAATAATAATTTGCCTCAACTTTTATTTTCATTTTACTATTTCGTCTATCTCTTTTTTCCAATTGTTTCCAAGGATCAGAGGCGAGAAAAGGTGTTCCGTCGGTGGATTGCCAGGAGTCACGATCGACGTGTATAGGTTTCTCTTGGGTTTTCTCGTCTCGTTCATTTCTCGCTCACTCCTGGCTCCGATTCTTGGGAACTCGAGTATCCGAGTGTCCCAGAAAGACGGAAAAAAATGAAGAAAGGAGTGAGAGAGAAAATGAGAGAGAATGGGCGACGCATGAATTACCTCTCGCTGAAGGCTCCGATGATAGATCGCTGATAAAAACTCGCCGTCGCTCCTTTTCCCTTTTTCCTTTACTTTCAATATTCCTCGGCCAAGCAATTGCTCGCCGACACGAAACTCGCCAGGTGATATCCCACTCGTTATTTTCTAGTTTAAATTTTCGTCACTAAGCGAATTTATATATTTTTCGAATTTTTTTCAAATTCGGCTAAATTAAAAATTTTGTGAGAAATCAAATTTATCAATTATTGGCATATATTTTCACATTTTTTTCGTTGATGTACCACTTTGAGGCTCAAAGAATGAGAGAATGTGAAAAGTGATATAATAATAAAAAAAATAGAAAAAATTTGGATTTTTCCACAAATCGGTTAATCGGTTTTATAATTTTTTGGATGATGAATTAAACGTTTTATGAAGTTTTCGCACTTTTTATTAAAATTTTATTTCTTCTCTATTGGTTTACAACTCAGTATTTTGAGATCTGCAAAATTATAAAATGTGAGGAATGATAAAGTGACGAATGAAAAAGAAATTACAAAATTCTAAATTAAACAAAAAATGTATTTATTTTTATGAAAAAATAAACGAGACGTTGGAAAATAATGAAAAAAGCAATCTCGACTTCGCAAGCAAGGTCTTTTCGATCGGTGTCCGTGTCAGAAGATGAATCACCTCGTAAATCTATCGAAAGATTCCCCTTCGATCCTCGCTCGTCATTTTCGACGTCAACAAAGGCTTATACACATTTTTAACTCGAAAGAAATAACACGAGAAACATGAAAAATAAATAAACTCATCAACACTCGAAAAAAATTCAGATGAAAAATTTACGAAAAAATGTAAAAAGTGTAAAAAAATGGTTTTCATATTTAACGCAACAAAAATCAATAATAAAAATTGAAAAAAATGTACACATTTTCAACTCGAAAAAAAAAACAACACAAGAAACATGGAAATAAATAAACTCATCGACACTGGAAAAAAATTTGAAAAAAAAAAATTAAAATTTTTACAAAAATGAAAAAAGGGCATCAAACTCGGAAATTGTATTCACTTTTCACCAAAAACGAAATAATAATGAAAATATAAAAATCGAATAGACTCATTTTAACGATAAAAAAATGCAAATGAAAAGTTGGCACAACAAATGGCAATAAATGTATTCAACTCAAAAAGAGTTTTCATGCTTTGCTCAAAAAAATAACACTTAAAAAATCTCAAAAAACCTTATCAACGCTTGAAAAAAAATGCAAATGAAAAATTATCGAAAAAGTGGGAAAAAGTGCATTAAGCTCGGAAACGGTCTTCATATCCTCGAATGCATCGAAGCCTGAAGGAATAAAGGTCAAATTCTCAAGTCTCTCCTTGGACCAAAGGCGAAAAGTCATCGTTTTTTTCCTCTTTGATTTTTTTCTTCATTTTTTTTCCACGTTTTTTATTCTCTCCTCACTGGGCAAACTTTTTCGTTTCTCTCGGTGCAACGCGGATCGGTAATAACCCAATAAATCAGGCAACTCCGGAGTTGCAATTACGCTTCGTGTTTTTTCCATTTTTTTTCTCTCTCTCTCTCTTTTTTTATTTTCATTTTTTCTCTTCCTTTTTCGTTTTCTCTCCCTTTTGCTTTCTCGGAGCGAGCCAACCCTTCTCGTAAATATTATGCCCCTTCGCGCCCAAGACTCTTTGCTCTTCCATCTTTATTTTTTTCGATTTTTTCCTCCTCGATTTCTCATTTTTTTTTAATTCTTATTTTATTTTGTCGATTTTTTTTGGTCTCACGATCCCTGGCGTCAGGAATCTGTCCACATAGTTCTTTTAACTCTTGCTGTTACTCTCTTTTTCGTTTTCGATTTTTTTTTTCTAGACCTTCGTCCATGGGAATTTCTCCGGAGAATGCTTTCCTCTTTAATTGCACGGTGATCTGTTAATTCGCCACTTTCGGGACTCGACAGCCCTCAAAGTTTTCGACTGGAGAGTAAAGAAAAATGAGGAAACAAATTTTTGTTCAATGCAAAGATTTGCAAAATAATTTTTATTCATTCTGTATTTGAAATATTTTTGAATTTAATTTTTTTGAATGAAATATGAAAAATTTCTAATTTTGAATGTTAATCCGATAATTGGTCAATTTCAGGACGTTACAGCCCTTAGAATTTTAGACGAGTGGAGAAATGTAGGAGGTATATGAAGAAAAATATATTTTATTGTAATCAAAAATGATTTTTTACTGACTTTTATTTATTCTGTGCTGAAAGTATTTATGAATTTTTTCTGCTTGAATCAAATATTAAGAATATTTGATAATTTTTAATGTTGGTCTGTTAATTGGTCACTTTCGAGACTCGACATCAGCCCTTAGAAATTTTAATCGAATGATCAAATTGCAAAATGATTTTTTATTGAATTTCATTTTTTTGTACTTTTCCATTCGATGTTTTTAACAAAAAATATCAAAAATTTTCGAAATTTTAAGTATATACGGTACAATATATTTGAAAATTTTTGTAAAGTACTTAAAATGATATTAAAAATCAAAAGAATGTTTCATCCTCTTTTCCAAGTCACTGAATAATTTACTCTCGAATTCAAAACTTTTATTTTCGTATCGAGACAAAAATGTGAGGACAAGCTTGAAAATTGCTCATGTCTGGCGTTTGCACGAGTAAATTATTAATGAGAGTTTGTGCAAACTCCTCATGAAATATAAAGCTCGTATCTCCCTTGGAAAAAAAGCGAGAAAAAAAAATGTAAAAAATAGTTCGCCATTTTTTCATTCTTTTTTAACTTGGAGAAAGAAAAATGGCGGTGGGCCCTGGGGGCGATCGAAAAATTCATCCATTTATCAATGCCAGCTCCGTCCTTATAATTTCGAATCTGCCCTTCGCGGGAGAAATCCAAGAAACAAAAATAAAAAAAGAATAATACGGAGAGCAAACAAATGGCAAAATTTGTAAAAATAAAATAGAGAAAAAAAAATCGCAAAGAAGATAATCGCGAAAAATTGTTTCTTCGCGAGCTCGTTATTAATTTACATGACCATTACATGATCGCTCGCTGAACTTATACGTGAAAAATGTATATGTCGCCTCTGAGAAAACTAGTCTGCGGAAAAAAATCTTAGCAGAAGTTTCATACAAACATGATTTTTCAATCGAAAAACTTTTTGCTTTTGTCTATATACGAGTTACCAAATTTATTCAAATAAGTGGGAAAATAAGTGTGTCGTACTATTCGACAATTGTTTTTGTCAAGATAATTAAATGAATGAAATCTATTCACTCAAACACATTTATTGGAAAAAATTAATATTTTATTTTAAATTCACGCCCGCGCTTTTCGACTTTATTTTCTCGACTAAACATTTATTATTTTTCGTATCATTATTTTTATTGTCATAGCAACGCTCTTGTTCTTTTCATTTCTTCAAATCATCGCCTGCTCGATAATTTCCTCCGTAGATAAGTGAATTTTTTCTTCATGACTTAAGATTTCTGCTGAATTTTTCAAAATATATTAGTTATCTACATTTCTATTTTACTGAATTCCACATTTTTGCTAACAATAATCCAAAATATTTCATTGACAAATTTTCATTTTGTCTTTTGAGAAATCTGAATATTTTCGATTTTCAAAAATTAGCATTGGAAGTTTAAGAAAGCATATAAAATAAAATTTGATTATGTACAATTTTGTTGTGCAATAAAAATAAAAATTAACGTCAAATTAAATTGAATCAACATTTCTCGAACCCAAATCGAAAATTTTTTACTTTTTTCTACGATCTGTTCAATTTTCGTCCAGCTCAAAAACCAATTTCTGAATTTTTGATATTTTTTTATTAATTACTGTGAATATTTTCAATCTCTAAAAATTATAACCTGACATCGAAAGAATTTAAAATAAATTTTTTTCAAATCAAAAAATGAATGAAATAAATAAAAATATGGAAATATTGGTAGGAATCGAACTGCAGAGTGAAGAGCGGGAATCTCGCGTCTGTTTTTCTCATTCTGTTTCCCCCTGAATGAAACATAAATCTCGCGCTCGACAGATGCACCGCCCCCGCCGCTCTCGTCCGACCAACCACGGTCGAACCTACGGAATGTTTTTCAGAGCAACGCCCTCGAAAAATTCATCGCGAACGCTCGGCGACCAGTTGCCAGAGAGCTCTCTCGCTTTCCTTACACTTTGGCAACAAGTCCTCAAGGCACCGCGATTTTTTTTTTTGTTATTTTATGTTTATTTTCATTTTCCGATGAGACGTCTAAATTCTTTCATAAATATTTCGTGTGGAAATTGTTACGAAAAATTGAACTAGCAAGTTAGCCCTCGTCTGCTAAGCATTTGTTGAGGATATTGGAGCTGAAGGTCATTGATATCTTTCGCTTATTTAAAGATTTTGAAACTTCTAAAAAAATATGAGAAAATTCATGAGTGCAATTTGAACCCTTAATTAATGATAATAATTTTTCCCACCGCGAAAAAAAAATTTTAACATCGATTCAATGCAAAATGTGAATACAGGCAGTTTTCACCTAAAAGCTTAAAAAACCAAATGGAAAAATAATTACTCATGCTTTGTATTTGAGTAATAAGATTAGGGAGCGAAAAGAAACGTTAACAAATTTTTCCATTTTTTGCTTAAATATTCTAATCAATATTTTGTGAATAAAATGTTGTAAGGATACAAATTAATTATTAGCAAATTAGCACCAAGGGTTGGAAAGAGATGGTTGTCGAATTTCTCATTTTCTTATTTGGATGAAAATCGATAGAAAAAATAAAAAAAGTTTTTGGATTTCTGGAGTCCATTTAATCGGGATTTCTCGGTAGACAAAAAAAGCTCTAATTAAAAATGATGTATAGCGAAAAAGTTATAAAAACTGATTTCTCGTATAATTTTTTTGGCTTTTTTACAACAATTTGTTGGAATCTGCAATTTTTAAAATAATAACGTTATTAACTTTTGATTCTTGAATCATCTGTTTCGAATTTTCAAAACTCATAAGAATTACTCATAATAAACTAACATCGATCGAGGAAAAACTGAGCAAAAAGAGACTTGAAGTTTACCAATTTTTTAATTTTTGATTAAAAATCGACTTGAGAGTTTCCTCCAGTAGGTTATCAAAAAATTTTTTAAATATTGTAAAAAAAATCCAATTTTTCTGCCCAAGGGATCTCATTCCCGTTTTTCTCCAATATGAGGTGACGTCAAGGGATTAATGGAATTAACGCAAGGTGCGACGGGGTTAACCCGAGAGGGAGCTCGCGTGATTCTCGAATTCCCTGCGGTTTCCCGAGACTCGTGTGCCACCCAATGCCAGATAGCTAGCAAACACACACGTACACGGAACTTATACATATTTATGGAGATAAAAAGACAAAAAAAAACAAAGAGTGAAAGAGACAGAATAAAGAAAAAAAAGAAAATTAAGTCCCATTCCCAAAAAAAATATTTCTACATAAATTTCCAAGTATGGTTTTCAAAATAAAATTAAACAGAAAAACTGAAAACTGACGTATTTTTTGTGCCTCCTCGGTGGACAATTTTCATCAACATTAGTTGATAAAATTGTTTCACAAAATGAATAAGATCAACAGTAGACTAGGTATTAAATAATTCAAGTTCAAGTTTAAGAATAATGAGTTCACAAAGAATGAAATTGTTAATTGTAATACAACAGCAAAAAATGCTGTAGTTTTGTTTATAATAAAATGTATTTATTTATATTTTTAATTTTATTTTTACGGGTATTTACAACTATATGTAGTTTTTTCGCCATATCAGAGAGCGAAAAAGAGAGAGAGAGAAAGGATGGTTTACGCACACTGCATGTTTATTCCCAGGATTCCGTGTATGTTTTTAGCAGGTATGTGCGATTTTTTTTTTCACTGTATGTTCGATGCACGCCATCATGACCCAACTTGGTTCCCTCTCCCTGGGTTGAGCTTTCTCTCCGCGCCTCCTACAGGCCTCTTCTCATCCCTCTTGTCCCCCTTTACCTTCCTCCCTTCCCGCCCTTCCCGATCCAGGGCCGGTCAGATGCGAACCTGGCACGCGATATCGAGGATGCATGGCGTGCCAACTTCCAACACACTGAGACACAATGAGTAAAACTGCTTGAAAATACGTGAAACTTCGAAATGCGTAACGTTTGAGTACATTTTTTCTCAATTGTCTCAAAATTTCGGTATTTTTTAACACTTTTTGGAACAGTTTCAAAATTCCCTGATTAGTTTTGCAGATAATCAGGCACAAATTGTCTAAAAGATTCTAAGCTTATGTAGGAAAGAATTCAATACAGTGATAAAGTATGTTTTCAGATGTACTTTTATGTTTGTGTTTTTAGGGAATTTTTGAGAATTTTTTTATCAGTGGGCATTGGATAACCCTGAAATAAAAATCGGCATTAAACAATGAGTTTCTAGAGGAAGAATTCGCTTGGACGTTATTTCCGCCCGGGGGTCCAGCCTGGCAAGACCGCTGGAGGTCGTGCATCACGAGAGTCTGGCAGGATAATAGCCCAGCGCCTTCTCCGAGAGGCCAGGACGTCGAGTTTCTTATTGCCGGAGAAGAGAGCACGAGAGAACCCGCGAGTGATTGATAGACACCCACCGGACCCACCCTTGCAATCCCTGTCTGGGATGCTCGACTGGACAACTGGAGAATCCAACGGAATTCACTCGCAGCCATATAAAATCTAAAGGGTTCCATTTTTGAAAATTTAGCAGAACGTATTAAAAGTGCTACTTCAAAGTCCAAAATATAATTTGAACATCGATCGTTTTATATTGTTCCAAAATTATTTTCATCAGAGAAAATTTTGCATTTCGCAAAATCTTCAAAAATAAATGAGATAGCGTGTTTAGGTTCAAAGTTATGGTGTGCGTTGTCTGATTCTCTGTCTCTACTTCGCATATCATTATGCTAATTGCGAGGAAGGTGTAGAAGCAGAAACAAGGCGCGGTGGATGTACCAGTTGCGTGTTAAAGATTCGCGAAACTTGTCTTTGAAGATATGCAAGAGAGATTGGGATTTATGCTGAATTCGATAGAATATGTATGACAAGGATGTATCGGAAATGGAATTAACAAGACTCGGATTTCATCGGCAATGTGGCCACTTGAGGAAAGAAATACAAGGGATGTGATGTTTTGGACGTCAAACCAACATTATTGAGGCCTTAAGTATGAAAATTATCAATTTGGCCCGTACATCATCACTATAAATCACTCATCTCATTTGATAATGATTCCAATGAGGTACCATTTAGAACTTTTATTTCTAACAATAGTGTGTTCGAGATTCTAGATCTTGTTGAATAGTGGTTCATCAATTACTGGTTGCGTATCGCGAATGGAATTGACGAAACTTGGATTTCATTGGCAATGACATGCGACATGTTATCTCAAGTTTCATAGCCACATCATGGCCGTTTTAACTCCAATTATGGTGCTTCAAAGGAACAATTGTAGCCCATACACCATCAAATCACTAATTTAGTTTGATAATGATTCCAATTAAATATCACTTAGACGTACTAGTTTTGATACAATGTATTCTGAATTGTCTATGTTCTTGACTGCTGGTTTAGCAAACATTACATTCGAATTTAAAACGTTTGATGAAAACATATTGGAAATGGAATCAATAAAACTTGGATTTTATTGGCAATGGTCGTTTTAGAATAGAAATTATCAAGGTACGGTTGTTCTGAAGGTCAAAGTAATATACATGACGTTTGAACTGTCAATGTTAGCCCAAATCATCAATGAACATTACTTTTTCATTTAATAATGATTCCACGAGAACCATTTTGAGCTCTCTGACCAATGTGTATTCTCGATTCTAGACTCATTTGGTTATTCGTTACATATGGATCCAACATATATCGCAACAATGGATCAGAAATGAAGTACCCCGACATAAATTGCATTGGCAATGGTCATTTGAGGAAAGAAATCCTAGACGTATAATGTTTTGGATCTTAAAGCAACATTATTGACCTTTCTACCGTCAAAGTTACAATTTTAGGCCATACATCATCATCATAAATCAGTAATTTCATTTAATGATAATTTCAATCCAATATCATCCAGAGGTATTATTTCTGACCAAAATGCATTCCGAATTGTAGATCTTCTTGGCTGGTGGTTTAGCAAACATTCGTAATGAAAAGAAGTAGCAGGACTCACATATCGTATCGATCGTCCGCGGAAAGTAACCTGTGTATTAGGCTGGCTCCAGGCATATCAAAGAGCCCTTTCGCTATATGGTATCAGGAATAGGTTTTACGAGTAGCGCGAGGCAGACCGTCGGGCCGGAAACCATTCCTCCACCGGGCCGCCCTCTCGGTACCTATTCCGGTGAGAGGTAAATCTTGCCAGCACGCCACCTCGACCCTTGCATACGATTTCTCTTCCATCCATTTTTTTATCGTCCAGGCACTTGCACATTTTTCGCCTGTTCTTGATATCCAGGAATTCCAGACAGCGAGTCAAGCGTTCAGGAGTAAGTTGGCAACGAGAGGGAAAAAAGAAGCCACCGTTTAACATCATCTAGACCATGAAATGTCGGTCGATGTGGTCAATTTGAGGAAGAGAGCGGTTTTTCCCGACAAGAAAAAGCAAATACCAGAAGAGGGTAGCTGAAAAACAAATTCCGTTAATACAAATACGTACGTAAAAAATCAATATCAATACAAATACGTGTAACGCAAACGTCCAAAAGACATATACCGCAAAACTAAATCAAACTATTGAAAGCATATATAATGAAAATGAATGGATTGGTTGCTGATGACGAATACCACATCCTGTGACACAATCTAAAGTATGCAGATAACAATGTCAATCATCGAATGTCCTGTACATAAACACAAAATATGCATTTTGAAAGTAATTCCTTGAAATTCGTGGTTACTAATTCTAAGTTCATCAACTGATGTCAACAGGATCGAACTAAATAAATAATTTTATAGGCGAAGGTCTTAGGTTTGGCTCTTTGACAGATTTATTTAAATGTAGGAAAAGAAAAGTTTGTTCCTAGAATTTAAGTTTTAATCTAATAAATTAAATGTACAATACCAAAAAGTCTGTCAATAAATATCTTATTATTATTGTTATCATCTAATGTGATGCTATTATTAATGTATCTATATATATGTACGTATGCAACTCGAAGCACAAAGTAATGATGGTCTTTCTCTAATACCAATTTTATCTTGTTTATTTTAAATACTCTTTGGCCAGTTTTCTCTCACGTCAGTTCTTCACTAATTCTGAAACTTTGAAATCGGAATTTTAAATAATTACTTTACTCTTAATCTTCCTCTTTTCAGTATTTGTTCTCTGCAGAGTAAAAAAGTATCCTACTTCAAGAGATCATGCGAAAAGTTTCATCAGTGGTTTCGTTACTTGTTGACAACGTTTCGTAAAAACCACGTTTGTGCCCCTATTTGAAGTATGCAGATTTCAATATCAATCAGCAAACATTGGACATGTCTATTAAAAAAAAAAAATTCATCCTGAAATGATTTAGTCGAATTGTCCTAAACTCTGAAGATAATTACACACCTCATGCTAAAATGACTGAAATCTAAAATAAACCGCGAAGAGTTACCTCATTGCTGGTAAAAGTGAAGAGATGTAAAACTGTAGATATTGAATCGAAATGTAGAGTAAATGACACCTAACCGTTATGGAGGTATAAAAAGGAAGGAAGGGAAAGGGCCGGAGGGAGTCTCGGGGTCGAGAGTTGGCCTCCCCGGTCCGAATGAGAGGAGAAACGAGGGCCAGGAGGCCGAAAAAGCTAGGCCTAACGGACGTGTACGCGGATAATTGGGCATAATGCCGGGTTTGCGGCGAGGACTCTCTCTTTCTCGTTCTTCTGGCTCTACCAGCGTTGGAAATACGTAATTGCACCGCGTCTTCTTCGAGGTCTTCGAGGATAAAAGGAAGAAGAAGGAGGAAGAGAAAACGTGTCCGTTTTCGCCGGATCCGTCTGTCCGTTTATTCCCAGAAGAGGCCAACGCCGATAGCGCCTAATTCGGTCCTTGGGCATCATCCACCGGTCCTTCTACCGATGTGTTATTATCGGCCTTCTCTGAGTCCTCAACTCGCCTTCAGCTCGCCCTCAGGCACCAGGAACTCACCCCCGGGTCCGCTACGAGTCCCTGTTCCTACAATCTGAAAACCCACCTAAATTCCATCTACGATTTACTTATTTCGTTCAATGTCATCTACTGTATCATTCGGACATTGCATTTTGCAATATCATTCTAGAATCATAATTCAAAGTCATAGTAATAACCTTAATTAGTAGGCATAGCGATATGAGCGTAATTACAATTATAAGGAATAATATTATATGTAATATTGTAATGTAATAAAGTAGTAATAATAATAATAATAATAATAATATTAGCAATAATATTGATTGTTAAATTATCAGGTGATGTTTGATCCACACAAGTGTAAAAATGTAAATCCATAATTTGTAATTTTTGTAAATAGGAATATATGTATCAGTATGATCTGTCAATAAAACGCAATATAATAATAAAAAAAATTTAATATTAAATAGTCTTTTCTTTGTTAAGAACATTATATCTGGTGGTTTAAAAACATTTACAAAAATTAAAATTAAAAGTCAATTAACATGTCAATCGAAGAAGAGCATTTTCTTAGATAATAAAATCCATTTAAACAAAAATTAAATTGGATCATCCATTAATTACTTGAAATAAGACGTTAAAGTTAATAATGAGTTAATAAATTGTGAAAAAAAATGTTTCTTACTTTTTGTCCGTTAAATAAAAAATTTTTTTCATCATTGTGATTAAAAAAAAAGATTCAGCATATTTAAACCCTTGTTATCATAAAATTTTCTTAAGTACCCCGTTTTGCCCCCTTACCCTAAGTAAACACAATTTTTTAAAATCGAAACAGAAAAAAAGAATCTGTCTTTTCAGGTTTCCGAAACAATCAACGACTATTCGATTAAAAATCAATTTTTTTCAGACTATGACAAAAACGTGTCTTGAGGTGACTTTCGATCCACTTGAGTGCGAGAGATACAAATGTAAAATAAATGCGCCTTTTATCAACGATATTCAATATTTTGAAAAAACAACAATACGAACATATTCTTTGTTTAAAGAGTAACGTGTATTTCGTATTTTTTATTTTATTTTTTCAGAAAAAAATGTAGAGAGCAATTTTTACTGATCGTACAATTTGAACATCACGTTAAAGGATCCGTTTTAATTGCTTCCACATTAAATGCAAAAAGGGTATCGATATCTGAACGACACTCACGTTGATAAACACCGTCCGACGGCTCTTTGATCGGGTTGCAAACACGTTGGACATGGACGACGCGATCAGCCTTGGACACGCCGAGGTCTTAATTCTCGGATATTGACGTCTCAAAATGCATTCCAATTGACGTCTCCGATCGACGGGTACTCAACGATCCTGACGCATCAATTGCATCCGATTTTTTTGAGCGACACGAAATTGTCTCGGCTAACGAGCCTTTCAATGATGTCAAATCAAATCCTTCCAGACTCTTGGTAAATCCAACTTGGATTATGATTATTTTAAAACCGTGATAAACAAGAGTTTTTATGTGCGACTGGTGTCATTCATTTTAACGATAATAATTTATAATTAAGCTGACAAAATGTTCGTTTTGTCAAATTTTTAATTGAGGGGATTCAACGTCATAATGATTGAGGCTTTCAATAATATCAAATTAAATGAATAAATTTTTGTTAAATTTAACTTTTTTTATTTTAAAACCACGTTAAAATTTGGATTTAATTTGTTATTGTTATCTTAAAATAAAAATGTATTTTTTTATGTGAATGAACAAGGTCTTGGCTGATGAAGATTTTAATAATGTAATATCAAATCAGGCTTCTGTTACATTCGATTTTTATTAGTATTTTAAATTGACCTTAAAACGCTTTACTATTGTTATCATTATTTTAAACAAAATAAGTTCAGAATTAGGATGAAAACGAGCGTTTTGCCGAATTTTCAAACGGATGGTTAAGAGAAAAAAAATGAATGGTTTAGAAGATCGAAGGTGGAACGAAAGTCCGAAAGATCGAGAAAAGGAGAAAGGAGAGGCGGCTCGATGGAGAGGCGTCAAAGGCGAAAACGAAAACGTTACAAATTAGCAGATAATCAATTAAGACGGAACTTCCGGCCGTGGTTGAGCAAACAAATGACATTCTTGAGTAGAGGAACCAACGGCGAGAAGGAAAAAGGGAAAGAAGAGAAAGAGAGCGCGGGTATCGTTAAATTTTTCGTAATTAGAGACCGCGAGGGCGAAAGAGGGCGTCGACGTTCCTCTTCTTCCTCGTTTCGTTCCTCTACTTTTCCCCTCATTTTTCGCATCGCGTTTTCTCGACACGAAATTTTGGACTAGGACAGAGAAAAAACTCGACGTCCCGACGCAAAAATTTTGCTCCGTTTTTTCGATTCGGAATCCCTCTCGCTCAACGCCGGATATACGACCAACATCTGCATACAAATTGACTTTCCGCTTTTGGTCAATTTTTCTCATTATTTTTCTTTTGTGAAAATAAATTATTGAAAATTCCTTTGGTCGAGCTTTGATTGTTTTTTTATAATATTTTTTATGTATTAATTATAAATATTCTTTATCTATTTTTTAGTGTATGTAAATTTGTTTAATTTAAATGATAATATTAAGTACATTGCAATTAGTATATTAAACATAATCATAAAAATGGAAAACGAGTTTTTTATAAATGTATTTTGAAAAAACTTCGGAATAGAAATAGAAAGTAAGAAAAATTATTGGATATATGGAAATAAAAATATTCGATCGAGAATCTGTCATAAATCTTGTGACAGCTGAATTTTATTTCCCCAATCTCCAGATGTTTCGATGTTTAATTTCAACCCTTATACTATATGTATTATTTCGTTTCCTCGATTAGAAAGAGAATTTCTTTATAATTTTAATGTCGGAAGGGTTTCGAATAAGTTTTCTCGATTTATCCATAAATCAGGAATGAAAAAAAAATGAACGTGAGATCGAACAGCTGAGGTTCGAAGCGACGGACACGAATTTATTCATCGGAAAATTTGTTTCAAATTTTTCAAAATTTGTAAAAACTTATATTTGTAAAAATCAACTATTTCAGAAAATATCAAACTAATTTATAATTTTTGATTTGTTGTGATCAAAATTTTTCTTTTTTATGATACAAATTTTCAATTTTTCACAAATACTTGTGAATGTTTTCAAATTTTTATTTACAACTGATTGAAAGTTTTATAAAAATTGTGCTAAATTATTTCAAAAAAAAATTTGAAATAATTTGATAGTGATTAATCTTGTTTAGAGTGATTTTTTTAAACACAAATTTTGGAATTTTGTTCCTCAATTTTTGAAGTGTTGATTTGAAAATCATTTTTTAAATTAACATTTATATTTAAAATTTTTTATCATTGAGACAAGTTTTTAATATTTCGACAAACTTATCGATAGCATCGAATTTTTTAAAATTCGTTTATTTTTTATTGTAGGAATGTGTGCTCGTATTCGTGTAAATTTTTGTACAACGGTGGCGACGGCGGGAGCCCGCGGGACACAGGATTCGGGCTATCATTATCCGCATCTGCCGACGACTCTAGTTCACTCTCGGCTCGGTCCTACACACCGAAAAAAAGCCACGTAATTACCGTAGACCTAAACGGCGTTATGTTCTCTCATCTTTCCTTTTTTTCTTCTTTTTTTTTATTTTTCGATTCTATTCTTACTGTATATCCTTCCTTATTTCCGTTTTATCGGGATTAATTTTTATTTTGTTTTCACTTTACTATTTTTAATATTGTCGGAATTCATTTTTATTATTATTTTCTCTTTTGAAAAAATTTTTTTTTCCGCGTGATTCTTTTTTCTAAGATGCTGCCGTGCTCGATTTTTCAGAGTCCTTGCCTCAGGGGTCATCGCTTCGTCCTTTGAGGTTCGAAATATTTTTTTTTGGCTACCCGATTTTTTATTATTTTTTGCACCCTTGAGCGTTTCACCGAAAATCTGTTCCGAAATTCTCTTACATTTTTTTGTATCTCGATAAATTTTTATTTTTGATAAATTATTTTTCTGTGTAATTTTATATTTTGAAAACTTTAAGAATCAAAATATTGATAAAAACATCGTCGAAAGATTCGATAAATACTTTTTATAGATCCATTTACAGCTCGAATACAGAAGTCAATTTGATAAAGAGCGTAGATCCTTATCTCCGTAGCTTCTAGTCTTTGGGCGTGTTTATTAAGAGGAAGCGAAATGAGGAAAAAATTAAAAAATTTAGAATAAAAATTCCGGTGGCCTGGCCTCCATTCATTTTCTCTCTTCCTCTCTCTCTTGTCTTCTCCGGCCTCGTGCGGCTTTGAGAAGAGCCGCATCGTGGCAACCACGCCCACTCCATCGTTATTTAAGGATTCTGAAGCATTTATTCCCGAAAACTTGAAAAAATAAATTAAAATGAAAAAATTTTGAATTTCGTTCACAAAAATTGTCAAAATTTTAAATCAAATTCATTGTTTTCGCGCCAAAAGTAAATTAAACAAATATAAACATGAAAGTTTGAAAAAAATTTTAAAGGGCAAAAATATTTTTTTAAAAACATTTTTGAAAAAAAAGTATAGACGAGTTTGGAGCGTATTAATCTTTCAAGACATTGACGTTCCTGGCTCGCATAGCCGAGGGCAAAACTTAAAGAGAGAAAGATAGAGAGGAGTCGATTTCTCGACGGTGATTTTGAGCGCCCTTAAGGGCTTTTTGGAGAACGAAAGAGGGAAAGAGGAAAAAGGTAGAGGGAGTATAAACACTTGGAACGGCAGCTACCAATTAAAAATAAAAAATCAGGACTCCGAATGTTTAGAATCCCCGAGGGAAAAACTACCGCGATTCTTCGAATTGAATCGCGAATTATTTATATTTCTGGCACCAGCACGTCATTTATTTGCGCACGTCAAATCTGGTTCAAAAATACACTTATTTATTATTTTCATTACTTAACGATTGACTGAAAAAAAAGAATCGTAAACAAGCCTTTAGTTCCGATTTTCACTTGCTAGGAAACGTGAACGAACGATTGACAAGATGGCGGACGAGATCGACAAAATGGTGTCGAATATAATTAACCAATATTTACAATAATTCATACGCTAATTCGTTCGTCTGGAACTTTTATCTATGAAGAGATACATTACAATTAAATTTCTAGATTCAACGATGAGCTTTTTGTATCACTGTCACACGCGAGCGAATTATCGACAAGATGGCGGACGAGTTTTACAAAATGGCGCCCGGCGACATTTCCGACCGGTTTTCGCTGGGAATTATTCCTCAGTGACTTTTTCACGCTCGGAACCGAACGGGAGACGAATCATGTACGAAAACAACGACCCGAAAAAATATAATTTAGGGAAAAACGTCCGAATATAGTGGTAAGAACGCGAATGGAAGAAGCGAGTCTTGGTCGCAGGTGTAACGCGCTTCGGCAGTAGGCACCAACTGATCTCACATATAACAACGGCCGATAAAATTGTTGCGTTTCCACCGAAAAATTATCCGCCGTTCCTCTTTTCTTCCTCTCCTCTTTCCCGTCCTTTTTTTACAGGCATTCGCGAGAGAGTCAGCCATCTTGACTTTTTGTCGCTCCTTTTCGTATTTTGCAGTTAAAAAAACGTGCAAAATTGTGGTAATTTCTCTCTCGCTCCCTTATTTTCTCCGCTCGGCGGTTGGATCGGCCACGAGAGGAGAGGAACGAAAACGAGCCTCCAACAGGGGTGGGGGCAAACCGGACAGCAGGGACGTTGAAAACGAGCTCCTGCCTCGGGCGCCCCAAAAGGGTGGGGGCTGCTTCGATGTTTCGCCGCCAGAGGGCGGGCGTTCACTTCCCTCGCATGAATTTCCTTTCTCTTTCTCTCTTTCTTTCATCTCCTCTTTCTCTCCAACTACCAACAATTATCCTTCGATATAAAGTCTGACGTTAATAGGCGAACTTCACACGCTCCGATTTATGCACCAGAAATCAACCTTTTCATTTTGTAAAAACACTTTTTCGATTTTGATCATTCAAAAAATGATATTTATATACTGATTTTAAATACTGGTATATAAAATTATAGAAAACATAAATTCCAACGAAAATTTAGAAAAATTAAAAATCCCACTGTAGGCACAAGAAAATTTAACTAAACCAAGTTTTCACTGTATCGTTTCCCCGTTCCGAAATTTATCTTAAAAATTGATAAAAATTATTTTTTCTTTTTATCGGAGAATTGTAAAAAATGTTCAAAAACTAGCTCTCGGAAATATGATTGGAAAAAAATGAGAAAAAAACAAATAAAAGGAGCGTGTAGGAAAAGAAGTTTCGAAATCGCCGTCGGCGGGACCGCGTGCGCGAGGCGGGACACGAAGAGTCGAAAAGCGACAGCGGAGCGCGCAACGGCGGCAGCCAGCGCAGGAGAGAAAAAAAATAAAAAAAATAAAAAATTTTTTCGTGGCCAACGACGGAGGTTTTCTCGACTGCTCTTTTCGTAACTCGATTTCGTGAGAGCAAGAGAGAGAGAGAGAAAAATAAAAAATAAAAATGGGAGAGAGTTGCCTTCCTCGTGTATAGCCTATATAATTACAGGACTGTGGCACAGAGAGCTCGGACGACGTCGCAGGACTCCGAGGGATGAGAAAGAAAATAAAAAAAGTCAAAATAAAAAAGAGAAGATGCACGAAGAGGGAAAAGAAATCGACAACAAAGAGCAGTCGAGAAAATAAAGGACAGGAGAGGAAACGAGAGGACGAAACGAATAAGGAATATGTATAAACTTGAATGTGTATACTGTCATAAAGATCTTGAATGACGCATAATCAAAATTGTCAAGAGATGAGTCAAATACTTCGATAGTCTCAAATCTATATAGAAACTTACAATTAGTCATTCAAATCGGAGAGTCAATGTATAAAAGTATTTACTGAACTTTTCTGAACTGAATATTATTCAGTATGGACACCCTCCATTCGTTAACTGCAGAGGATTAGCTCTAAAAAATAAGTTGAAAATTTAACTCCCTGTCATTAAGTATGTATACTAATTTCTGTCAATAAAACGTTATTATGACTGATTGTGTATACATAGTGTGAATATAGAATATATAAAAAGACATTTATTGCACGAATTAAAATGTTCTATCTGTAATCTCTCAAATTTTTTTATTTGTAGAGAAAAGTCTTTGTGTTAAGATTCCTGTCAATAAAAACAAAAACATTTTAGTGACAAGATTTCCAGTAATAAAAGTTATAGATGGTACTTACAAACCATCTAAAAAGGTCATTGCATGGAAATTGCAGTATTGAATCATTCGATTTTATATGATTCGTATAAAAAAATGTTTTGATTTCGTCGATTGTCATCTAGGTAAAATTTCTGCTAAATTCTGTCAATAACATTTTTCATTACATCATTACTAACTAGGGCATGATTAGCGGATTTCCGAATACTAAATAAAAAATGTATCTTAGAATGAACTAATTTTTACAAAATTGTCAAAATATACAATTTTTTTGTTACTTCGGTTTATCATCTTGTCAAAATTCCTGTCAATAGAACGTTGCGCTAACTTCCTGCGCTTATGTGTATAAGGACATAGAAAAAGTGCATCTCAGATTGATTCAATTGCTTAAAAAATGCCTGTAAAAAAAGCTTTTCGCTGCCTCGGTTGTGATCTTGACAATTTATTTTCTTGAAAGGGAACTCGAGTTAAAAAAGACTCGGTGGCTAGACTCCAAGTCGGGAGGTAAGAGCGCCCCGGGGTTGGGACTCGTCCGAATCGACGTCCGAGAGCTCGGGGTGAAAACCTTCGAAATGGCGCCCGAGAGCTCCGGTATCTTCTCTTTTTGTTCCCGGCTGACTCATTCCTTATTCGTGCCTCGGGTAAAAAAGTCGTATAGATACGCGAGAGGATACACCGGCGGAGATTTGAGCTCTTTTCTCGCAAATAAAACGAAGAAAAAAAAGAGAATCCGAAGAAAAAAGATAGAGAGGCAACAGAACGCGAGCCTGTGGCTCTTTTACGAGACTGCCGAGTCACTGGAAATATAAAAGTTAACCTCAAAAAACGACTTAACCTCAAAACTAACGCGATTCTCCTTGAGAATTTATAAATTTTATCATGTTTCTTTTCTTCTTTGAAAACATCAAGGAGCAAGCCGCCATCTTGAATTGTATAAAATCTTCAATGCTGTAAAAGAAAATAAAAAATGTAACCTCAAAAGAAGCTTCGACCTCAAAACTAACGGGATTCTTCTTGACAATTTATGTATTTTATTATTTTTTTCGAAAAAAAAGAATAGCGGCAAGTCACCATTTAGAATTTTGTAAAGTTTTTAATTTTGTAAGGAAATATAAAACTCAAATATTAAATCTTAAAAATTGATTGAACCTCAAAACTAAATCAATTTTCCTGACAAATTAAAAATTTTGTAATTATTTTTCTTTTTTTTCGAAAAAATGAAGCCGCAGCCATCTTGAATTTTATTTCAAGAATGTCATATGTTCATATGATGATAAAACTCGAGAGGATTTACTAGGTTAATGAGCGAGGTTACGTCCCTTGTTCATTCCCGTATTTACGTGCAAGTCGCGTGGATCGTTTTTTCTCTCAAGTTCACTCGGGCCGCGCGGCAACAAAGTTGCTAGATTCGTGACGATTTTGCATCGTACACCGCGTAGTACGGTCAACGCCAGATATAAACTCTTTCTCTCTTCCTTGCCGCTTCCTATATATCGTATACGTAAAATATTGCCGGTTGACACGAAATCTGAAAAGTCGGCTCTCGTATACGAATTTCCTCGTTTCGTGAATTTACGAATTCGAAACTCGCGAAGGGATCACCGACTGAATGTAAAGTTTTAAATAACGGGATTTAAAAACAACATGGCGGATGCGCCATCTTTTTGCTTTTGTTTATGTTCTTTTATACCCCGGTGCATATTATGATTTTTGGTGATTTATTTCATGTCTAGAAATTAATGTCAGGCTTTGATCAGGTCGGGACGAGATAAACCTTATTTGCATCAAATCATGATTTGGTCTTGATAAGGTACCTTATAGAATGGAGTGATATGATAATATAATGATATTTCAAATTATAGAAAATCTGAAGAGTCATCGAATATCTTTACTGAAATTTGCTAACTAATGTTGAAAATAAACATCAGGAAACATTGAGGAACGAATCAGGATTTGATAAGGGAAACCCTTAGTCAGGTCGACCTGATGACATCTTTACTGCAATTTGAAATTTGCTCACTAAGTTTTGAAATAAATATCCAGAAGATATAAAAAACTAATAAGAAATTTACCAGGATTTGATAAAGCGCTGATAAGGATTTGATAAGGAAACCCTACTTCAAGTTGACCTGATTTCATTCTTGATGAAATTTGCTCACTAATTTTCGGAATAAAAATGAGGACGTAATAAAAGGAGCATAAATAAAAAAATAATAATAAAAAAAAATACATAACGAATTACAGGATCGGATAAGGAATTGATAAGGAAACCCTATTTCAAGTTGACCTGATCAGATCTTTACCTAATTTCGGTCTGACGTTACGAAAATTTTTAGCCATCAAGCTTTTGTGTTTTGAATTTTTAAATTTAATTTTCTAACGTATTTTCTAACATGTTTGAACCGGGAAGATGTATTTGCGAGATTAGAAGCGAAGTTCAGAGTGCTCGCGAGGCCTCGCGAGCGTGTGCACGCTCCTCGCTCCGCGGGCAAGTTCCCGGCGTCTTTTTTTTCAGAATACGATTCGCAGAATCGACGCATCGCCCGCGCAAACAGTAAAACACGCACACGTAAAAAGTCACCGCGGGAACAATGTTATCGCGTGCCTCGCACGTATCTCTCGTCGACTTTCTCTATCTCGAGCCATGCCGAGTGGAGAAAAAAGAAATAAAAACTATGTATACTTGCATGTGTTTCCAGCACCCAGGTCGACGAATGGACGCCGCACGATTCGTACTTGAAGCTGACATCTTGGTTTTTTTTGAGAACCTTCAAGAGGTGGCATGAATCAACAATTTAAAAAAAATGCATTTTTTACCAATTCTCAGTGGTCACACTTGGAATAATTTTAAACAAATCGAAAATTGTTATTTTTTCTTCACAAAAAAAATTTAGCACTTTTCATTACTTTCGATTGATTTTAATCGTTTGTTTACTTCTGGGTATGTTTTTATGAGCTTGCAAAATAAAAAAAATAAAAGCTGATTTCTATCGAACGACAGACACCTGTCGACGGTCACGTGACGCGCGATTAAAGTATGACAAAAAAATTTTTTTAAATGCGAAGATCCATTGCTGTTGCGATCTATTAACCGATTACCGTGAATCCGTGTGTGCGATTAAAATTCAAACGCGTCGCATGATGAAGTGTTAATTTACCTTGCCGACACGCCGGGTGTTCGATCTGCGATCGCGAAATATAAATTTCCGCAACGATTACAAATCTGCGATCTCTCGCGTAAATGTTCTGTCACACTCTGGAAATCGTTCACGTGCATAATGATTAAAAGATGAATTCATGTCTACTTTTATAAATTGTATAAATTTCAATTTTCTAAAAAAAAGGTAAAAAATTCTGAATTTTTTTTCGAAATCGATTTATCTCGTATACATATACCTTGTTGACTTCTCATAAAATTTGGACACTGTATATGATGTATGCATACGATAAGTAACATCATACGAATGTGATGGACCTGTATCGAGTGAAATGTAATGTAAATATTTACAATTAATTGGCTCAAAGACCGAAATGATGAAATCCAGAAATAAATTTGTTGCTAATTTAACAAATATAATTGATTATTAACTATTTGTTGATGGCAATAAGAGTTTTAAATGAATTACGTTTTTAAGTTAGTCAAAGCTGCTGTATTTTTTCGACGGGTTTTGCAGTTATTTTTCAAAATAAAATTGAGGTTAGTATTTTCATTTGCTCTTTTCAAGGTGAAAACCAAAATTATTCCATCTGTTGACAAAATCAACTCGTTTCTGCCATTTGTTTACATCGGTTGGTTAGATAATATTATTACCAATGACTAAATTAACGGGTTTTAAGCCAATCGCATTTTCGAGGTGAGCACAAGAAACTTCGGATATGTTCAGAAAAAGTCCTTTTCAGAAAATGCGTTCGGATCGGATTTCAGTAATGACAATCAATTTTTTAACGTAGCCATATTATTTTCAGTAACTATTTCATTACTCGAAATGATTTTGAGTATCGAAATTCTCATTTGCAAATGAATACTACACTGAAACCTCTCATATCTTAATCGTTCGGTGCGAAGGAACCTCTCAAAACTTAACTATGGCGGCAATGGGAAACATTATGAGAGGTAAAGTGGTTAAGATACGAGAGTTTTTTAAGTTATGAGAGTTTAAGTTACGAGAGTTTCCAGTGTACATAGAAATCGAAATTATATTTCATTTCGACTGAATCCAAAAATAAATAATTTTCGTCACTAATCTACCCGATCTGCGATTCTTGTCGACAAAGAATAGAGGATTATGAAGTAAAAGCATTTGCGAAGTGATCGAAGAGACTTTTTCTTTTTTTTTGTCTTTTTCTCAACGGTTTTTTTCGGTATTCAAAATGAGTTGGAGGTTAGAATTTTTATTTGCGAACTTTTAAGCGCTCCCGTGCAAAAAAGGATGCCCTAAAGGGTCTTCGAAGGAAGAATGGACGGATGGCGCATATGTACGCGTCTACCGAGTGTGCGATCGTGATAAGAAAGTTTCTGCGGCGTCGGTTGTCGGTTGACAAAGGGTCGTGGATACGCCCATTCAGATCGGACGCGCAACCGCTTGTGGGGGCGTCCATATTAAAATCGGGCTTCCCCGCTCCCGTCATCCGCGCGTCTCTCACGCCTTTCTTTGCTCTCCCGCGTCTTGTTTATTACCCGTGCTATCGCGTAACGTCTGCGGACTCGTAAAATTAATACCGGATAAACTCGATGAGAAAACAAATTATTCGGAGTAATTGATTCGGAAGCCAGAAAATAATTTCTTTTTTTCAAGTGCCACAAGATTTTTTCAAATTAATTTTACTTTACATTCGAATGTCTTGACACTCAATTAGATACGTTTATAAAAATATTGGATGAGCATCGGGATGAAGATAAAGGTAACGAAAAATAATTTAAATAAAATACACCGAGCGCTACCTCTGTGAAAATGATGTAAATTCTATGAATTTGGTCGGTACATTCAAGTTCTTTTTCAAGTTTTGAGACTGCGAGATTATACAGAATGAATCCAATGGTAAAAGGAACAACTTGGTTACGCCATCTCTATGTTGAATTTCGAATTAGAATCGTTTGTGGTTCATCGGTGCGGTAACATTCTTTAAAGTGGTTTTCAAGTTTTTCGGTAGATGGCAACACAGTTTGATTCTTAAAACATGTTTTCTCTGTTTTATCGACCGCAGCCCAGTAGAAAACATAACCTCTCATGTCACATTTGCAAACAAACCGAGTACTGTTTCAAAAAGTTGTAAATAGATGTAAATAAAAACTACTGAACACGTCTGTGAAAAATAAAAATGTTTACACTAAGTACCCAGAAGAAACATTGGTCATTTAGTGATGAGAATGATCTGGCAATTCTGCGACAACGAGCAAATGCCGCTTTTATTGAGAAACACGGTGCAAAAATGACAGTAAGCTGATTATTCGAATTTTAATTAATCGATTAAAAAAATAATTAAAGAAAAAAGCTTTATGAAACTATAAACGGTAATAATTTTTTTTTAAGCTGGAGCAAAGACAGGAATATTTTCTCTCCGATCTGGAAGAGCGAAGTCTTTTAAAGTCTTACGAAATGCATCTAAGAGACTTCTGTCGTAGATTCGCACCTCCAATGCCCAGAGCAACTATAGCGACTGCGCTTCACTACTTTAAAAGGTTTTACCTAAGAAATAGTGCCATGGACTATCATCCAAAAGAGATTTTGGTCACTTGTGTCTACCTTGCGAGCAAGGTAATTTCTTTTTTTATTTTTTATTACAATAAGTTCATTTCAATTTTTATAATATTATTAAATGAAAAAGGATTAAAAATACTTTGTTTTTTTGCAGGTTGAAGAATTTAATGTCTCGATATCCCAATTTGTTGCGAACATTAAAGGTGATCGAGACAAGGCTTCCGATATTATTTTAAATAATGAATTACTACTCATGCAACAGCTAAACTATAATCTAACTGTTCACAATCCTTATAGGCCCATTGAGGGTCTGATGATTGATATCAAGGTTTTTAGAAAAATTGGATTTACAAAATTATCACTATTTTCATCCTTTTTTTATCAATGATAAGAAAAACAGAAACATAAATGTACTTTAATGTTCGAACTGTGATTGAATTTTTCAATTTTTGTAGACTCGATATACGATGCTCGATAATCCGGAAAAACTGCGTCCCCACATCGATGATTTTCTCGAAAAGGTTTTCCTGACCGACAGTGTTTTATTATATGCTCCAAGTCAAATCGCTCTAGCCGCAATTTTTCACGCAGCATCGACTCTTGCCGTTGACCTGGACAATTATGTCACCGAGACGCTTTTTCCAAGGGAGAGACTCGCTGGAATCGTCGAAGCTGTCAGAAGTTAGTTTTTTTTTGTATAAAATTTTTAATTAGCTTTGGTTTCGACAATAAAATATATCATATGTAGAAATACGAACGATGACAAAATGCACGGAACTTCCGACCAGAGACACGATGAGAGCATTGGAAAAGAAATTGGACAAATGCAGAAATCAGGAAAATAATCCCGATAGCGAAATGTAAGAATATAAAAATGTATATTTTCTCAAAAATCTCATTAATATTTTTTCATTGAATTAAAAATATTTTTCCAGTTACAAAAAACGAATGCAGGATATGCTGGATGAAGATGACATTCCCGACAGTGACATCTACGCAAAAATCGTTCAAGATCAGTCGGCTCATGAGGACAAAATCCTGGGAACGACGAAAATACTTTCACCCTCGGCATTATGATAGTAGCAAATTTTCTTTATTTTTTTCGTATTTTTTCTTACTATTTATCGCTCATAATTATTGTACAAAAAATGAAATTCCTCTCGTCTCGAATAAATCTGTGCAACGAGTAGTGAATTTTTCACTTTAAATGCAATTAAAAATTATTAACATTATCTTTGGTTTCCACGAAATTTAGTTCGATTACTTTTTCTATCTATATCTCGAAGTATTGATCACCATGTATTGATGGTTTTTTCACGTGTCCTGTCGTCGAAAATCCAAATGTTGGGCAAGATGACTCTGATTTCCTAGATTTTGAAATATGGCACTCTGAGTACCGATCGAGAGATTACTCGGTAAGGATTGAACGACGGGCAGGCCCGTGCCGATCTGTAGAGGACTCATGTGGTTTGAAATTAACGAAGGAGGCGGCGGTGGCTGTCCAGGGTAATTAAAAAACCTATAACAAACATTTAGTATTTAACTTTCAGACATAAAAAAATCAGCACATCATAAAAACACAACCGAGCATCTCCACGTGACCTTTAAGGTAGTTCTATCGTTATCTGTCTTCTATCGCTATCTATCTATCTGTATCGACACAGTGTTTTTGTCAGATCATTGAAAATTTGCAGAAACGTTCTTCGATGTCACACATGTACATGCGTTTAAAATTTCAGGAGCCTTTACCGACTCTAAAATCAGGATTTTCATTCTCGAAAAGTTGTTTTTCGTAGCTTCCCCTAAGAGACCGTGTTAGATATCGCGATATGATCAACCAGTATCTCGATTTTTTGGTTGGTGATGTCTTTTGAAATTTTGCAAATATTTTTGTATCAAAAAAGCTTTAATTAATTTTTTAGAAAAATCTTGACAATTATTTTTTGATTTTGTTTATTATATAATAAATATAAACTTTACGTAAGGTCAATTTGAGTTTTGCAACATACTCAAAAATTACGTTGACCCTGCGTAAAGTTCTTGTTTAGTCAATTTGTAACAACTTTTATCAGTGAACTTAAACGCTCAGTCCTCTTGAAATGTAAGAAAAGTGAGGTATGCACAAAATTTCAATATCTTCACCCATGATAGAACTACCGTAAGATATAAATTTTTTTTTATTTGCATAGTACTATTACATTTTGTATTTTCTCACCACAATCTGTCCCCTACGAAAATAGGCCTCGGTGCTGGAATACCGAGGCTCGAGTAGTACTGTTGCGCGAGTAGCTCGACGTCGTTTGTATACTTTCTTTTCCACTTTGTTCGTCTGTTTTGAAACCATATTTTTATCTGAAAAAAAATAAAAAATTTTCTGTATTATTTTGTAGAAATAATTTCAGTTGTGTCACTGCATAGTTTCCACAAACTGTGTAATATATAGTTTATAGTAGATACTATTAATTATACCATACAACACATAGTTGTACATTCGGGTGTCCGTTAATTACCAAGTTGTTTTATTTTTTGCAACGGCTTCTAAATTTATAGTTCATCATCCAAAATGAAATATCAGACCAAAACAAGCCTTTAATATTCACTTGAATCTATGCCTAAACGACGATACATTTTCCGTTTAAATAACATGCGAATTCGCTACTTTTTACAATCATCTCTTATTCTTTTACAAGTTGGTATTTAGCAATGCGAAATATATATTTTTATAGGAAATTGAACGCTATATAAAAAAGATCTCTTGTACATTTTCGATAAAATCACTTCTTTAAAAGTTATATAGAAGATTGAAATTGAATTAATCACAAATTTTCATATTTTCTTTACTTTATCGTCAAAATCATTATTATTTAGGTAAATGTAATCGTGTATTTCGAATAATATTTGATTTTTACCATATTAGAGTAGAGAATAATTTTTATTACAAAATACTATTATATTGTGATATAGTTGCTGTACATAAACCGTAATATTTCAGTTGTATATAGTATAGTACTAGTGTAGTACAATATAAGCTACAGTTTACCATACACCAATATGCAATACTGCTCAGTAGTAATTGACCTTAGTCCTATATAGTAGTAGCATAAATGATGTCGAATGTTTATAATACTATAGTGCACAGTAATAGCATGAATTGTCTACTTCCAAATTTAAATATCGAGCTTAAAATTATTGTCGTACCGTGGTTCTCGATAAAAATACTATAATATACTATTGTACTGCATAGTACAAGATACTACTAGTATTCTATGGCATTTGAATCCATATCTACTTCGAAATTTAAATAGCGAGCTTAAAATCATTCTTGCACTGTGTGGTTCTCGTTAAAAATACTATAATATATTATTGTACGGCATAGTACAACATACTGCAAGTATCTTATAGCATTTGAATTCATATACGATATAGTATAATCTAGTATTCGAAAACATAGGAATGTCTCGACGTTCGTAAATTGAGACTATATTCGTAAAAAAAAATAGAAGAAGGTGCGTAGTGAGAAACGTGGTGCGATACATCCTAATTAAAAAATCGACGCCTCTCCGGTTAGTCCCTCCGACGGGATAAGGAGGAGGCGTAAAATGGTGAGAGAAAGAAGAAGTCTGGTAGGAGAAAGAGAGGAAGTGAGAGAGGCTGAAGAAAGATTTGGATCGTCGTTTTGTGGGCAAGCGTCGGCTCGTTAACTCCGAGAAATATTATGACATTTATGTCCGCAGTACGGAGCTTTTCTAATCTCGTTCCCTCTGATCTGTTGCTCCTTGGCAAACGGTTGACGAGACCGCCCCTCGTACATTGTGCCTCGCGGAATCGTCCGCGAAAAAGTGGCCCTCGAATATTTATTTGACGAGCGATCTGATGCCCGCTCGCGACACCCAAATCCCTTCATTATCTCTTTACAACATTCACCAAGCCCCAATTTGTCAATTTCCATCCCTTTTTATCATTCTATTTGCGAACTTTTTATATTTACTAGCTGAAATTCCGCAAGTGTTTACGTGCACCAAAATCTACGATTTTCAATTTCAAATTATTTTTTTCTTGTGTACGAGAATAAACCACTGCCGTAAGATTTTTATTTACTTTGAATATCATCCGTGCATGCGGATTTAGTGTTACAATTTTATAAACTCGAGGTAAATTATGTACCTTGCGAAGTGACTAAAGCATCTGAACGCGATGTTGGGTGGGTTGGTAGAATACAATTAAGTTTTGGTGGATAATTTTTAGAAGATAGTAATTTATATCCAAATTTCACCTGGATCTTCATACTCTTGTTACTTGGTATTTGTATTTTTAGAACAATTTCTTTTTCAAATTTGTCGTTTAGTCGTCATTATTGTGAGAATTCCCAGCTCCCACCTTCTCAACGCCTGTTCACCACGTGTTTCCAATTTTGAAAGTCGACATTCTTTCAGTGAAAATCTGGTCACTTTTTTTAGGTCAGAGCATGCAATTATTCAGAGTATTCAATGCAATTTTTGTTGTATTTTTTTCATTCGTCCAAGTGTCACATTCTTGTCGTGTGAATGTCTACTTAAGGATGCATAGACCCTTATTAAAAGTCATGAAAAATTGCTGATATTTGACACATTATTTGTGAATATGTTTAAAAATTTTCTTCCAAATTTGAAAATGATTGACAAGTATGCTCTTTCAGAATATCCAGGGTAGAAGCCATGAAAAGTCGATTTTCTATGGAAAATTTGCAATTTAAAAAAAAACAGCGAAATTTCGGTGTA
>JAPYYX010000611.1:0-47591 GCA_030522605.1 Cremastinae sp. B BG-2022a | reverse complement strand
TGGAATGAACCATGGCAATAGACGGTTCTAAATGGAAGGGAATATCGTGATTAAAGCTAGAAGCTGTACGAAAGGAAACCAACCGAACTAACTATAAAACGGTTTTTCTCCGAGTACGAAGAAAACATGGGGCCGCCTCATAAGTTGTAAGACTAATGCTGCGATTTTAGTTGTTAATAAACTGGCTTGAGAGTGCATGAACAACGCTCTGTTTAGCATGCGAACGAACTTAACTATTTGTTTTAAGTAGAAAGTACAAAATCGTATTCGATGAATTAGAAAAATTAGAATTAAAAAAATCCATTAAATACAAAAATATATACGCCGTGTATGAGAACGCATATTATTAGTCAATTACTCAAGAACGATGCGGATGAAAACTTGAAAAACAAAGTTCTTAATTATTTGACGCATAAGAACATTCTCGTCAAATTTCACCAGTTTTATCATTTTTCAATTCCCAATTTTTTAAATGTGCGTTTGTGTATAATTGTGGTATTGAAACCCCTCAAATCAACTGCGTCGATACGGCAGTGAATTCACTTAGTACTTGCCATTCAGAATTTTTGACTGGGTCAAGGTTAGAATTTTCAGTCGACTCACCGCTGACGAAATATTTCTCTGGATTCGTATTCTCCATAAAGTAGGGCGATGGCGCGTGATCTCTCGGTATTTCGCACTGTTCGTCCACAGGAAGATGTCTCACGACACCGACGAGATCCGGGCGAACTGCGATGAGTGGAAGCTTATATTCAGTTTTTAAAATCTAAAAAAATATTCAAAATTAGTTTGTTCAAAAAATAATTGTTATTTACCACTGCTTCGATTTAATTGTAAAATACAAATTGTTTACAAATATAACAGAATCCTCCTGAAAATAAAATATTTATTAAATCAAATAATTCACTATATGTGTAGTAAATAGAAGCACAAGATCTAAAGAACTGCGGTCAACGGCTCGTGGTTGAACTACAAGAACAGAAATCAAACCCAATATCTGTAATAAATATGTGTATGTATTAGCAAGGTCTGTCAATAAAAATGTAATATGATAGAAGGTTTAAAATAATTAGATAAATTAATTATTAAATCTACCAGACGGTCTTCCTTATCTTTAGGTTCAGCACGATCGTTCTGAAGTGCCGAAATTTTGTGCAACTCGTTCCAAGCTTGCTTGTTGCGAAGTTGTTGACGCTCGAACTCGGCGAGCCCTTCGACAGCTTCGACGGTATATCTTTGGCCTGTCGTAGTCTTGAAATGTGGTACGAATCCTAAAACGGTATTTAGAAAATAGTTTACAGTAATAAATTAAAATTACTTTGGGAAATGTTATATAAAAAAATTCTATAAAAAAACAAATATTAGACAATAAATAAATAATCATATAAATAAATTTATAAATCCAAAAAACACCTTCGTAACCAGGGACCATAGGATATTTGAAAATAGCATCTCTGTGTGTGATTCTTGAATTCACCAGATCGATGTCACCTTTTGAGGGTCTTTGGACCTGGGGAAAGAAATTATTTTTGTTTTTGTATATAAATGCAGTATTGTTAAATTTTTCAATTATTAGTATGACTCATTTTTCCCCGTTTAAAATTACTGGAAGGTATAAATTGGATTATTATTTAGATTTTATCAACATTTTTTAAAAAACAAACCTCATAATCGTCAGTGTGACGATTCGACAGAATGAGGGTTTCGGCATGATTGACAGTCGGATCAAGTAACAATTTGTGGGTCAAACCTCCGTAAGTTTGGCCGCATCGAAAACGATACTGGGGACAGTGGCCTGTGTATCTGCAATAAATAATAGTAATTACGAATGTTCTTCCTTAACCAAAGTCCATGTGTTCATCCAAACGACAAGAATTGTCAAGATAACCCAGGAATGAGATGTGGTTGATTTGTCGTTATCAGAGCAGCGCCAGCCATATCGGTTTTTTCTTATCTCATCGACTTTAAATTTTATTCTATTTATTGCTTTTTTTATTCTACCATAATTTGACTCTCACATCAAATTTTTCGTCTCCCGTCATCGTGACGTTTGACGTCTCTATAAACAAAAGACATTCATCGATTCTTTATTAATACCCATTTATAATCTTTTTTTAATTATTTTTTCGATTATTGTTCACAGGCAGACTTTGAAACATTTTTGGTTTGAGATTAATCAATGATCTTACTTAACGAAAGTTTACGTCAAAGATATGAAATATACTTTATTTTTCATTTTATAAAACCTTTTCGTTGTTTCTAATGATATTTTCTGATTTAATCACAACCGATATCTCTTCCATCAATATCGTTTTTTATTCTAAAAAAATGGTAGCGTTTATCTGGAATTTAACGAGTGTAGACTATTCGCTGTCTACGAGCGATATTTGACGTTTCTACAACCAAAATTCTTCCATTGCTAAAAATACATTTTCAATTGCTTCGCAAATCATTTATTTAATTATTGTAGTCCTGGTGGTAGAATGAAATCAAAAGATTTTGTCTCAGTTTTTTGTCTATGTACCATATGGTTTTTGAGTTCATGTTTATTGAGAAAAATTGTCGCAAATTGATTCAAGAATAATATACTCTAAATTCAAGGTCATCTAACATAATCTTGGGTTGCTACGTATGGACGAAAATCATGAAAAAAAATATTACGATTTTTTTTAAGGCAAGGAAAACTTCTTTGGAGTGGTACAAAGAGTTATGCAAAATTCTGTGAGAAATTTTACTATGTATATGTATAGACGTCTATATTTATAGACGACGTTGATTTGTAAAATATTTTTCGGATTGAAAGTCGCAATATGTACCACGTGCTCTTATGAGAAAGAACTGCAAATTGTTATTTTTAACAATAAATATCTCGATATCTATTCAAGCGGTGAAACCTTTTAAAATTTAATTCACGTATGCAAATCATATTGAAGAAGATTTGTACAAATTTTACAACAATTAAATATTTTCAGTTTTTAAACCTAATCTTCAACTTTCCTTAATGAACATTTACTTCAAACATGCAAGATACATGTTTTTAAATTTATAAAGCCTTTTTATTGTTTTCATCGATATTTCCTCCATCGACGTCGATTTTTATTAAGGGGTAAAAAGAATCGTAGCGTTTATCTGCAATTCAGCGAGTGTCGAGTTTTCACTGTCTACGAGTGACGTTTAACGATACACGTGCGTGGGGATGGGACACGTTTTGTTTCTCGGGCCTTGCGTGTGTGCGTTAGGATACGAGTCGAAGAGGAGGGAACGCACGTTGATGCACATGTGACGGAGAAGGAGGTGCGAAGCTCCGAGCATGACTCAAGTACCGCTGCTCTAACGTATATATTTCCAGTTTCTCTCGTCCCGCCGCGCAAGAACGGCCGTCGGGATCTATTGACGTTTTATCGAAAACACGATCGGATCGGAATTGTCTCGATGAAGAAACTAAATTGAACGAACATTTGTTTCTTATGTTAGATTATTTTTCTTCTCGTGTGTCAGAGTTACGTCTCAACTTTTCGACAATAAACAATTAATTGACTTGTAATTATGTTTAAAGTGTTTTTTATTAGTCGTTAATTATTCAGTGATTCGTACACCAGATTTCTTTTGTTAATTGTGCAAGCATCATGCGACCTCAGCAGGAAATGAAATCGATTTTTTACGTCGACTCGGATTACGAGTCTTTAAGTTTCACCAACAGCAAGGTAAGAATTACGATTCCCAGTTATTTCAAAATATTTCTCTAGTCGCTGTTCTTCATTTTATCTTTTTCATCTTTATTTTTGAATTTTTGGTATCGTAATATTAGAATGGTTTCTAGCAGAATAAATTTTTAATGATTCGTTTTCAAATTAGTTTCTATCGATCTAGAATACATTTCTAGGTCTCAATAATTACCATTTCCAGGCGTTTCAAAATAGTTTTTGAGTCAATTTACTTGATTACTTTTTTTTCGATTTTTTTAAATATCGTAACATTTAAATTGATTGTAGTAAAATAATTTTTGCATAATGTTGTTTAAAATTATTTTACACCGCTTTGTAATAATTTTTTAAAAATATAACTAACAATCAAAAATTATTTACTGAATCTTGTTTCGACACAAAAAAATTCGAAAATGACAAATTTTTAGTTCACTTTCCGTTTGGCGGTTTTCCGCGAGGGCTGGACTCACTCCATGGCTGCGATATGATTGCGCTCGAGGGTTGCCGCCAGGTGTTTGCCTTTCCCCTCGTCCGGTTTCGCTTCTTATCCGATACCAGACTAAAACCATACTTTACTGACTTCTTAATCTAGATAAATGTCGGTATAAACAAAAATAAGGGAGAACATCGTACGATTGAGGGGGGAAGAGATTTTTCTTCAAAAGATTCTTCAACATGATTTTTTGTCACCGGTTTTTTGTATTATACAATGACAATTTAATTGTCTAAAATTATATAATTTGCACCCAACTTTTCTTAAACGTAAAAATGTACACTTAAATATCTAAACGAAAATTATTATTGATAATATTGAAAATTTTATTAAAATTTGAAAATAATAATTAAACGTATAATTTAAAGATTATGTTATCTTCAACAGTCTTATTTCAACTGGTTTGCAAATATAATTCAAGAATTCTTATCCTACAAAAATGCAAAAATGCACGTAACGCAAAAAATTCCAAAAGGAAAAAATCTGAATGCACTTAAAAATATCGCAAATGCTCTTTATGCTCTTTAATTTTTATTTACAAAATTTTAACTGAAAAATTTTATTTCATTTTCTTTAGTAGTTATAAGTACCACCTGGATTCCAAATGTAACATAAATAATTCTTATCCTACGCGTAACAAAATCAATAATAATTTTGCAAATGAAGTAAAAGTTAAAGAATCAAAAAAGTTTCTCTAAATCCATCATAAAAATGACTTCTAATTAAAAGCTAACATAGTTCTCTTGAACATTTTCGTACCAACTGGTTCGTAAATGTGACACAAAGAATTCTTATCCTACAACTGAAAAAAAAAATGGCGGAGTTTGCATGGAACGGAAGTGGCATTATTATCGCTGTTGCCCGGTGGCTCGTTTCGTGCGTGGGGTCTGCGTATCGACTCGTTTCTCCGTTTCTCGAGAAAGCACGATAGCTGAAAAAAACCCCATTATTCAAACCCGTACTCGATGTAAAAGCAAATAAAACATCTCATCCCGAATAAAAAAAATAAAAATCCTCCACCCAATTGTATTAATAACGCAAACTGAAACGAAAATAATTACACGAGATATTATAAGAAAAATTTCATAATAACGCAATTAAGAACTTTCTTGAAACCGAACATTTTCTTCGTTCTCTCGTATAATTACGATTCCCGATCCTCGGACGATAGTAAATGTTAATCGTGCCACGAGGTAACAATGGGCGGAGTAGGGACGAGCGGGGCAAAAAGGGGTTTGAGGGGGGAGGGATGAAGCTAGTTCTCTGGAGCGTCTCTAATATGCGAGCGCACTCTTCTCGCTCCGTTACAAGGACTCGTACGTCTTTTCGTTTATAAAAGGGGGAATTTATTGCACGCGCATTGTAACGAATGGAAAAATGCACTCTACATTACCGGACGGACCGCGAGCACACGAGACCGGAGAAAACAAATGCAGCGATCGGGAGAAGAATCGTTCGCGTTTCGCTTTCCACGGTGCACGGACGCCGGGAATGAGAGAGAAATTTTGTACTCGCCTGTTCTAACCTGTTAACATCTTCACTCTTATTTTATGCAGGCTTACTCGAGATTCCAACTTTCCACTGGATTTTTATTGCGCAACCGGAGTGAGGATTAAAAAAAAAGGAATTTCATGGAGAAAAATTATTTTTAGATTTTAGAGATTATTTTTTGAGATTTTTTTGAACTGATATTTTTTGATGTTTATTTTAAAGTTTAGTGATGATACATTTTTTTTAGTATTGAAAAAATTGTGAAAGTTGCATATTGATCAAGGTGATTTTAATTGTGAAGATTATTTTGTTTGTAAAGTTTAGGAATGTGAAACTTTTGACGTTTAATCGTTTTCTGGCGATTCTGATTGGTCTGTAAATAATCGTGAAAGTGAAACACTTGATATTCACGTAAAGGTGTGATGAAGTTTGCTATATTTTGAAAAATGTTAAACAAAAAGCGAGATTGTCATATCACGTTCTCGGTCACGTTGGAAAAAACCTTTACTCGAGTTTATCAAATTATCAGGGACGAATTATTCTTGAAAAAATTCTTTACCTAAGCTCATCGAAATAAACATTAAATTATCACTATCAGGAACAAATTATATAAATTCAAATTAAAACAAAGTTTTACAGGATGAATTTAATCTGTAAAATTATGCGAAATAAAAGTTTCAATAAATATAAATAAGACAAAGCTGAACTCTTTTTATACGAACAAATAAAAATTATCGCATTTTTATGTTCGTCTGATGAAAGCGAAGTGAGTTGGCAAAAGACCAAGTCGCCGTGAAGGTGAAAACGGAAAGAATATCGAATGAGAATCAGATCAATCGAAAATGATACTTGATGTTCGAACAAAAAATTGATCTTATTTATAAAATTTATAAAAATATTTCCAGTCCAAACGTCATTCAACTATAAAATTATTATAGAAAAAAATTATGCGAATTCCAATACAGTCAAATCCATTCACAATTGATCCTGTAAAATTCTCTAACATCATCAGCAAGTGAATGAAACAAAGCTGAAACTTTTTTACGAATAAATAAAATTATTGCATTTTTCCGTCCGTCTGATGAAAGCGAAGTGAGTTGGCAAAAGATGAAATCGTCGTGAAGATGAAAACGGAAGGAATTTCGAATGTGAATCTGTTCGATCGTACCCAGCATGGTGCTAAGAAAATTACAATGCGGTATAGATAAAAGTGAAATACGAGATTGAGCGAATATAGAAAAAATAATAAAAAAAACACAAATGCGTGCACGCTCTGCTCGCGAGTGTATCAAAAGTTTTCACGATGTACTTCATCCTCGGACAACTGATGGGAATTCCCGGCATTCTTTCGAGTGAATTCGAACGAGTCATTTACCGTCATTACCGTGAATTCCTCGCTCAACGAATCTCTCCTTTTTTCCCCCGATTTCTAAAAGAGCGAGCCGCGTTTTCGACACCGAGAAAAAATGAAGTACGAAATAAATGACTCCGATCAAAGAAAATTAGCGAAAAATAAATAGACTTACGAATACTGGGGGGGAGAACGATTGAATTATAATGGCCGTAGGAAATAATTGTTCGCGATCGCCGAGAGATCTTGTCTCGGAGCACGTGCAACAGATGCGACGAGAAAAGAAAAAATGGTGGAAGGAAAAATGAAGAAAAATAAATAAAGAAGAAATAACATCACTTGCACTCCATAAATTCCCGCAAGATGTCATGACTGTACAAAAATATACGTATAGAGCATGGAACGGGTTGCGAGGGACGCCTGCCATGGGGAATCTTCTTGCCGGACTCTCGTTAACGTCATCCAGACGATCCTGGACGTTGATCGATGGCTCGAGATTCGCTAACGCGTTCCCCCTTAACGTTCGCCATCGGAGCGCGCACGCAGCGCGACTTCGCGAGCGCTCACGACTTTGGCCAACTTTTCCGATCGGCTCCTCGATCGTATACCTACCGATCGATAAATAAAATCGCCTACCGATAAATTATTTTCCAGTCCCCTCTCGCACTCGTAAATCATCCGACCTTGCATATTAATAATAATTATCGATTTATCCCGAGCAATGATTTCCCTATAATAGGTCCCGATGGCTCCGGATTATGCGTTATTATTAGGTTGCAAGTGTTATAATTACGGTAGGGTGAACATATTTTGAAAAATCGAGAAATTCAAATTTTTTTTGTTATTTTGTGCGAGGGACAAAAGATTCGGAATTTTTTTAGGTCAGAGATTTATTATCCAAAGGGTAAAAATAAAATGGAAATTGAATTTTCCTTGGTATGAAGGTTATTGACCTTAGGATACAAGACAAAGATTCAAGTATTTAAATTCATTCGTAATCTAAAACTTGCTCACGAACGTATTAAAATTTCATGTGATAAAATTTGACGTAATAAAATGTCTCTAGCACGAATCGAGTATGAAGTAAACGAGAAATCTTATAATTGTTCTCACGAACTTGGTTTCTTCGAGAGAGGCATTGTCCGCAGGAACGAAGAGCCGGAAATTGATGCTTGTTGTCTCGGTCGATAAAAAGCTCATAGTGCAATGTTTTCATTCTTTTCACTCTCGAATTTCGTAATTTTTCTATCGTATGTCCTGATAATTCGGATTATGCATTATTTTGAGATTAGAAAAGATTCAATAAACAACATTTTTTAATTAATAAATGGATTCTCAAAAAAAATCTAAACCGCTATATTTTTATGATCGAAAAGATGGAATCATTTATTTTTTGAGCTCATTTTTTCACTATTGAGTCAATTCGTTTTTATTTATTTTTTTAGTTAATACTAAATTTAGTAAATTTAATTTAATTGAACTAAATTTAATTTATTTAATATTTTTAGTTATTAATAAACAAATTCTCATCAAAAACCCGATCAATGTATCACAATTTTTCACATTCAATTATTCAATATTAACGGAGAAATCCTTGAAGAAAAAATCTAGTACTTTTAATTATAAATTAAACATAATTTCTGTGAAAATTTCATCTAACAAAATTAAACGTAATTAAATGTCACTGTAGCACGAACCAAGGTACGAAATAAACAAGAAATCTTATAATTGTTCTCACGATCTCGGTTTCTTCGGAGCGTCATTGTCCGCGAGAACGAAGAACCGGAAATTGACGCTTGTTATATACCCCGGTCGATAAAAAAGCTCGTCCACATAGCTGAGGAGCGCAATGTTTTCATTCTTTTCACTCTCGAATTGTTGTTACACGCGCGAGCCCTTTCTGAGTCATGCGTTTGTGCATTTAATTATATCATCCGTTGTATCCACGCTGAAGATATCGCTACGTGACGCGGGAACAAAGTCTTTCAAAATGCACTTTAAAATCTCTTTACGTCAATGGACTCGACAATGGCACCGTGATAAACCCAAGAAAAAAAAAAAATTTTTTTTTCAACCATCCAACGCGTCGAATTGAATTTTCCATGCCTTTTTCTCACTGAACAATCGACTCGTAATACGTGTTTATTTTTAAAACGGGAGTCTCGTTTATTGAATAGCACGAATTCATGCGTAACGCGTTCGGGATGTTTTCTAATGGCGCAAGATCGTTCGCCGGTACCGAACGGTCGTCGCTTTTTCTTCTTCTCTCGTTTCTTCTTTTTTCCTCCACCTTTCGAGTATTTTTATTCTTTCGCTCAACACACGCGTCCCTCGCATTCGGGCATCGATCTCCAAGTGCAATATCTTATCGATGATCTTTTAATATTCGACGCCGATATTTGTCGATCAGAATCCGTGATAGCCACGAGCGAAAGGTCAACGCTTCCGTGCTCGATTCTTCTTCTTTTTTCCTTCTTCGTCCTTCTTTTCTTCTCTTCGCCGCGTTCCTTTACCGTTTCGAACCTCGACGAAAATCGTTTGCACATTAAAAATGTATTCTCCGGGCTTTTTATTCTCTCGGATACGTTTTTTTTTTTCATCGAGCGTTGCGTAATTTCTGTTGGAGTGTAAACATGCACGTGTCGCTTCGAAATTGCACAGAGTTTTCTCGAGGCCAGTGGGTCACCGAGCCAAAGTGTGCACGATGTGTTTACAAACTCGTTGAATACCCGCGAACACGATTCTTTCATGCATCCCGGAAGATTCGACCGATTTATGAGGACGAGGACCGAAAATCGGTCGGCCCGATTTCGAGGCCTCGGCACGAAAGTGCGTCGCCTTGGAGATAGAAAAATAGCGCGAAACGCCGATTTTTTAGGACCAGAAGTGGGATACGACGTGTACATTCACTTTAGAGGGAAAAAAATGGAGCGAGATCAATCTTGTGAGTCAAAGAGACAAGGACCGAGGTAAAGAGAGTCGAAGCTGAAAGACGGAGCGTGCACGGGAAAGAGAAAGGTTTCGAGGAAGAGAGAAAGACGAGTGTGAGAGGTCGAGAGACAGTTTCCTCGTGGAATGCGGTCAGGTTGGACCGAATGTGGGAGAGTCACGGTAGAGACTGCTTTACCGACTGAGTATTATCTAAATTACGTTCGATAACGTGTAGATATTTTTTTCGTGTTTAAAAATCGTCAGTACCGATCGTAGAACTTTAAGAATAGAGTGAAATATTTTTTTGAAAATTTCAAGTAACTAAATATGTCGTCTTACTTTTTTCCAAAATTTACTTTTGAAAAAGTTAAGAATGGATTAGAGATACTTTTGAATTTTTTGGCGGAATTTAAAAAGTAATGTCTAAATGATTTTAATGTCTCACAAATCACTGAATGTTTAAGAAAAATTTTCAATCTGATCACAAAACATCAAAAATCTATTGACGATATTGTTGAAATATTTAAAGTTTTACTCTCAGGTTTCGTTTTAGTTTTCCAAAATGTATTAGAAAATTTTTTGCTAAGCTTGAGAATAATTCACTGAATAATTTTAAAATTATACAATTTTAAATTGTCTACAATTTTATGGAGTTAAAAGAGATAAAATTTGCTACATTTTATCATAATTTATTTCAATTTGTGAATACTTCAGCAAAGTTCAATGCTTTGTTATTTCAAAAAATGTCATTGACATTCCATAACAAGTTTCATTGAATCGCATTTTTGTGTTTGTTTCTGGAATTTATCAGGAATGCAAAATATTCAGTGTATGTACGCAGAATATAAACAAAAAATCGTAACATCAAACTTTTCTCGTGCATTGGATTGACGTTCTCAATGTCAATCATAAAATTTAAAAACGTTTCACTCAATTTTTTGTATAATTAATTAAAATAAAATTCTTAAAACATTGACTGATATTTAAAATTATTTCAACTTTTCGCAAAAAATATCAAGAAAAAAATTTTTTTCAATTTATCATAAAAACATATAATTTTTGTGAATGACTGTATTTTTACAATTCCTCTGGAATCTTCTCGTTCGGAAAAATTTTCGGAATTCGAGAGACGCAAGAAATACTTCCTGAAAAGTTTTATCCGGAGGAAGCGATTGAATTGGAATTCTATGTTGTAAAATCGATGGAAAATCGTTAAGAGTTTGTACAAAAGAGTGATCTCGACGTTTACAGCCGGTCGAGTCTCCACCTCAGCGTTTTATGGTCGCTGCCCATACGAAGGGTGCTCCGGGTCGTTGAAATCGCGAGTTTTCACAGCGACGACACTTTCCGCGCTGCTGACGATTGATTAATTCCAGATCGATCCAAGCAACGGTAAAATTAGCTTCTAATTAGGATAACGACTTGAGGGCTCGTTTTTCTCATGCTCCAATTACATTTTCATTCTTCGATCTCAGAGAAAAGTTTTCATAAAAAAATTTCATCGTATAAATGATAAAAAAAAATTTTTATTTAATTTTAAAAAATTCTTCCATACAAATTTCAATATTTAAATTTTTTTTTAAATAAAATTTACAAAATTAAATTTTATTTACGTTTTTTTGAAAATATAGAGGGAGGAAAAAAGTCGCGTGTTGCACGTGGACAAAAGTGGGGAGGACAAAATGATCCGTGTACAGTAGTGAAGGGAGGGAGTGAGAGGGAGCGAGAAAGAAGGAACGGCGGACTCGATCGGGTTTTATAGACTGGAGACAGCCGCTTAGCTCAGTTGGTCTCTCGACTTTCCTGTACCTCGCGTTCCTATACACGGACGATTCTCGAGTTTCATTATTTAAAAAAACGTGTCGTTCAACAAAACAAATTAAATAAACAACTGAAATAAAATTTAATTTCTCTCCATAATTCTTTAAAAATTGGTAGTTTGATGATTTAATGACGAAAAAATTAACATTTGATTGGCGACAGTGTGAAAAAGAAACAATGATCGTTCCTCGATCAAATTCTCATGACTGTTATTATTGTTGATAAGTGCCTGTGTGCTTGACGTGTCTTCGTCCCTTCTTTGGCGAAATTGTATATCTAGAAATAATCGCTTATTATTTCGTGGCGTCTTTCAAGGTGAGTCCACGCGTAATTGACGTGCAATCTTCATTTTTGTTTAAACTGCACGGTGTTTTTATTTTGCCAGCGATTTTTCAGTTGCGCAATCGGAGGAAAATTTTTGAGATAAGAAAATCTACAAAAATCTTGTTATCATCTTTTTTTATCCTCCTCGATAGTGTCGGATAAAAAGTTGAAAGAATTTATAAAATTTTTTATATCGATTTTCGTCATCAGAATTTATAGGAAAGAAAATTCCGACGATGAAATTTTTATTCATTTTTTAATAAAATATTTTTTTTTTTTCGTCAGGGTCAGACTTTCCTTCTTCAGCTTTTTCGTTTTCTTCTTAATTTTTATTTATAGATCGATACTCGTCGTTTTTAGGTGTCCTTATCGATCGCGTTGCTTCTTTTATGCATGACCGGTTGCATCGTGGATTTTATGCACTTCGCATTGGCAAGCGTTTCCCTTCGGCATAGGATCTTACTCGTTGCGTTTATGGCTTTGAATTTTTTCTTGCATTTTCACCGCGTGCTGACGCTGACGAATAAAATCGACGACTTAAAATATCACTCATTCGAATTTCTTATTTCGATTTTTTTTTCAACCGAGCGATTTTTTTTCGCGTTCGGAAACAAACTCGAATCTTCTTTTTTTTTGAAACGTCAGCGGGTTAAATAATTGATAATAAAATAAGCACGTAATCACGAAAGCATCTCCGTGTACGAATGTGAGTCAGAAACCAGTTATAGATACGCATCAACGTTGATGAATAATTGACACACTTCGCTGTCCTACACTATTAAATTTTGCGTGGGTTAAAAAAAAATGCAAAAACATTCTCATTCATTTAATTAGTGACCATTTCTCAAAACAAAGATTAAAAGATGAATAAGAAACACAGAAGAGACACAGAAATATAATTTCAAAAAGGAAAGAAGGAAAAATTACTTTTGTGACATTTGCAAAAAATTTAATAAATCTCGAAATAATTTTTTGTGGCATTGAAATCTTTATGATGAAGATTTGAATGAAATTCATGACCACTGGAAACTCGATAGCGCGTGAGTCACTTCTATTTTCCATTTTTTTTCCTTCTCTCCTATCATATCCTCTCGACGGATGAGAGAGGACGGGAGTTGAAAAAAAAGGTAAGAGAGTAAGTGCGTGGGCAGTAATCGCGCGAGTACAATATTGTTCTCCCTTCCGAAGGAAATCCTCGCGCGTTTACCCTTTGATAATGCCACACGAAAGCTCTTTCTCTCTGCCACGAAATTTATGTGCTTAAGTACTAAGATAAAACCGAGAGAAGGTTACACATAATGTAGGAGAATACAAAGCTTTTAGGAGAGGGATTAATCTCTCTTTCACACAAAAATAACTTCTAAATTACGAAACGGAGCGTTCATTAAGACGAAAATGATTATTTTTCCATTCCTCGTAGAATATAAATGGGATATTTTGAATTTTCAACATTTTATTTGAAATTATTTTTTATTTGAAAATTTTATGTTTACAAAAGTATTTTAGAAGGTTTTTTGTTGAAATTTCAAATCGACAAAAAGTGGCGATAAAAAATATTTGTTGGTGAAATGGGTCGTTTTGTTTATATTTTAAAATATATTTTATAGAGCAAAATAATGACTTTTGCTAAAGAATTCCCTTTGTGGCACCAAATAATAACTTTTGACACGAAATTTCCTTGGAGTTGTCGTCATTATACTTTTGTTTATATGCCAACAGAGCACGAGAATGATAAAAAGTGTCGATATTTCTACCAGGAAATTCGTAAAAGTATTTTGGAGTTTTTAATTTTCTTACAGGAATTTCAGAGTTACGGAAAACTGGCGGAAATATTTGACGCTTAAGTAGGTCGTTTTGTCTGCTTTAAAATACTTTTTGCCGCAAAATAATGACTTTTGCCAGGGAATTTCCTTTGTGTCGACAGTACACTTATTTCTATGCTAATAAACCACATGAATGATAAAATTGTACACTCATAAACGTATTTTCGACGTTTTTCAGTTTATTTGTGAGACTTTTAAATAATGGCATACTAGTGAAAATATTTGTCGGTAAAGTAGATCGCTTTGATGAATTCCCCGAATTTGAAGTATTTTTTGGGAAATCCTGACTTTTGACAAAGAATGTCCTTTGTATCGACAATATGCTTTCATTTTTATATTGATAAAAGATGCAAATAATTATACTCGTAAATAAATTTGAGAATTTTTAATATTCGCGTCGAATTTTAAGGCAGAGGGAAGTTGGAGGGAATTGCGGTCGGTAATGTAGGTCACTTTAATAAATTTCTTGAAGTTTTATTTTTCTATAGCAAAATCCTGAATTTTGACACATTTTCTGCATCAACAGTAGACTTATTATTGTTCATATATGAAGTACATTTATTTCTAATTTTCTTACAATAATTGAGGGAGAGGGAAACTGAAAGGAATCCCCGTCGGTAAAGTAGGTCGCTTCGACGAATATTTTTTAAATTTGAAGCACTCTTTATGGCGAAATCCTGTCTTTTGACACGGAATGTCCTCTGCGTCGACAGTACGTTTATTTCTCTATGCTTATAAACCCATACACACGCGCTGGCATACATAATGTCACGAATTCCAGTAGAAGCCGAACACCGTTGCGATTCTCATGCACGACGGACTTGCAACCCGTGCGGAACCCACCGTAACAGGGAGACATTATTTTCTATGGGACACCATACACATTTATACGCCCGTGTACTCGGTGCTTCGTTCATTCGCTCGCAGTCACTCGCAGCTGCCTCGATCGCTGATTAATTGTATTAAAAAAAAAATTAAGAGTTCAAGAGCCTTTTATTTAAAATCCGTTTCGTACGTCCGGTTTCTTTCTCAAAATAAATCCACATTCGTATATAATAATTAAAATTTTATTATAGATACAAACTTAGAGGAAATAAACGGAAATTGTTCCTTCAATGTCCTTTCACTCGAATTTTTTTTTTGAGAGTTTGAGAGAAATTGAGTTGCATGAATTTTATTAAATGATTAACCTACTGAATAAAAAATTAGGAAGCAATTATTTGGGAATTTTGTTATTGTTTCTTTCGGTGAGAATTTTTTTTTCTCCCAAAGTGTTGTTGGAGTCGTAGTTTGAGTTTACAGATGCATAACGAATGGAAAGCTTACTACCGCTTCGTCGTAGTTTTATACGGTTTTATTTTGTATACACGATGACCGAAACCGTTATCCATTGTTGAACGAATTCTCGCGATGCTCTCGTTCCTCCTTTTGCTCTCTTTACTCTCGAGACTGCTGCGGAGACACTCATCGGCTGAAAGAGAGAAAAAGGAGAAAGAAAGGAAAAGAGAGAGAAAGAGAGCGTAAATATCGAGCTAGCTTCGTTAACTGCAATTAAAAGTAACTGGCCAGTCTGCATCACGCTTCAATTGGCACCGAGAGTTTTTGAGAGTTTACCAAACAACAAGACTGGAAATATTTATTTTTCAACACTTCAACGTCTAACCTAAAAATTCAATTGTTAATTCAAGATTGAAGTACTTTTGTTACTTTTGCTAGTTTTACTATCTTTTCTGATTTTTTTACTGTGTTTTAAGTGTTTTATGAAGTTTATTTTTTTATTTTCTCGATTTTGTAGTCAATATTTAATTTTCTACAAATGAATTGTAATTGTGATTTTATTTTTTCTGGAAATTTTTAAGAACAATTTTATTGATATTTTTTAAAATTCTATAATTTTCCTAAAATTTAATTATTACGTGGAATTTTTTGAAATTGTTTAGGAAGAGTTTTTTATACTGTGAGAATTTTGCACTTAAAATTCGATTCTCGTTACTTGGCATTTTTCGTTCGACCACTTCAATTTTGTTCTCTCAGGCCAATTTGCATGAAAATATATGTTTCTGGAATTTGCGGAAATTCAAGATCGCTCGAGCGAACGAGTTACGCGACCGCGATCTTATTTCTTGACACAAAACTTTTACGAACAAATCTCGAACTCTGCTTCATATTTTCTCACTGGCCGGGAGAAAAAAACGGGAAGAAAAAAAGGATTGTCCGGTTTACGATTGTTCTTTGTCGCCGCCTTTCAACTCCAGTCGAGACTTTATTCACGAGAGAACGTTCCTTTTCACTTTTCGAAAAAGAAACCATTGTGAAAAAATTTATGCAAATTTCACCTAAAAATGTAAAAATAAATCTCACCGTTCCACGAAAAATTCGAGAGACGCGAATTTTTAAGGAAAAAAAAATCTTTTTTTTGTCAACGGTTTCGCAAATTACAATTTTTACTCCGGAAGGATCAACGGAAGTTTCCGTGGGAAATGCTCGCTCGGAAGCTCTCGCGCAAAAATACCAAAGTCCGTGATATGCATAACAAAGAGTGGAATGCACTTCGTTGCAGATGAATCTCTTTCATCCGCAGCTTGCTCCAATTAGCATTTTACGTAATCCGAATTTGCTCCGAGAGTAATGAGGCTCGATTCTTTAAATCGGAAATTGAAAAAATGCGTAAAGTTTAAAAAAAAACCTTTTTTTCAAATTTATTTTTTCCTCAATTTTTCTGGACGATTTTTCGCTGAAATTGCAACTGCAATTCGAACTTTTTTTTTGTTCATCTTTTATCCTTTTTTTTCGCAATCCACATTACGACACGGCTATAAAACGTTCTGGATTATCGTATCCGGTTTCGTTAGACGATCCCATTCGGAAAAGATTATCACAACAGAGTATGCGCGGTGAACACGTTTTCACGCGAAAGCTCATCCCCTCGCGTTACACGTTGCGCAGCCCCGACACGAACGTGTCTATTACGTGACAGGATTTTTTAAAAATAATTCTACGGCGCTTCCGCTCGTTCCTACGGACGCCGTGCACTTACACCGTTCGACTTTATGATCTTCGCTCTTTTTTTTACCGGTACATCCTGTATCTCGGGGAAAAAAGATTATTATATTCAATAAATTGTTTCAAGGATCTGTTAATGCTTTTTGGAGAACTTTAAAACATCGATTGACTTTGTGATCTTTTATTGTTTTTTAATTTTATATTATGTAACTCAAGAAGAATGATTAAAATAATTAATAAATTTAATATATTGTTTAAAGATTGATCAATATTTTTGATGAATTATCAAATATTTATTCACTTTGAGCTCTTTACAATTTTTTATCGGTATCATTATCATTTTATCGTTCTGTATGTCACAAAAAAGATAAATATTCAATATATTGTTTCAAATATTTTTTAATGGTTTTAAAAAAAATTTAAGCATCGACTTTATATGATATCTTTATTCTATCCTGTATTTTAGGAAAAACATAATTTTAAATGTGATATACTTGTTTTAAATATTCTCATATTAAAAACAAAGTAGACAAAAAAATATTCGTTTTTTAGTATTAATTTAAATTCCACTTATGTTTATGAATTAGTATTAAGTCAGTGAAATGTTAACAAAGTTGTACTTATAAAAGTCAATATAATAAATTTTTTCTTCATTCTATTAAATTGTGCTAACGATTTCCGATAAGATTCTGACTTTTACGAAATTTATTTAATTCATTTTTACTCCTCCGGTCGTCAATGCCACATAAACTTTTTTGCCACTGACGAACTACGATAATGTTCTTTATTTCGAGGAAAATTCCATGGTTAAAGTTTATTTTTATAATTTCCACGATACCTTCAAGCATTCCAATCTAACTCGAGAGCGACTTTCAGAAAAAATTGTCAACTCCGAGTTCAATTATTGGCGGCTTTTGAACAAAAGTGCAAGAAACATCGGGATGCGCGCAAGTTCATCGCACGGTTAGCTTTTTTCTCTTTCTTCGAGTCCGCAGGGCGAGTCGCGCGCGCGTCGAAGCGCGCGCTGATGGGAAAACTCGACGCCGCCGCGAAATCACAAAGTGACGCTCCGCGCGCGCGGTGTAGCTCATGTCCACAAATCCCTCTCTCTCTCTCTCTTTTCTTTCTCTTGCCTTCTCTCTGCTTGGTACGAGTACGCGTACTCGGTACAACGCGATTTGCGCAAACGTCTCGATCGTCGAAATATCAGGAAAACAGAAAGACCGTGTGTTCGACGTCCGTTCAAAACTCTTTCGTCATTTCTGGGTTAAAATTCATTGATGACTCGGTCTCGTTTGACTCTTGAAAAAAATTCTGAAGATTTTTTCGTAGACGATTTTACGGTGCTCCGAAAGCATTTTCATCGATACCGGAAAAATTTCTCCTTATCAATCCCGATAACGATAAAAAAAATGAAGGAAATTGGAAATTGATCAACTTTCAAATATTTTATATTCTCAATTTTTCTACACTTTTTTTACTGCTTTTTTTATAAGTGTTTCGGTAGTAAAATTAATGAAATAAAAATTTATGAAAGTAAAAAAATGAAAAAATTTATTGAAGAAAACTCAAAAATAATGAAAATTTTCAAAAAGTTTGCCCTTGATTATTTGACGTAAGAATATCGTCGGTGATATTTTTCAAAATTTTAATATTTTTTTACATGTATTGGTCTATATTATGGTATTCACAGCCCTGACATATCTTTTTCTCGTACTCGAGACACGAAATACAGGCGCTTAGTCCATGCCAGTCCGATTCTCCGAGCGCAAAACCATCGCGCCACTGAGGCGGTTAAAACTCGACGAAATATAAATCATCGGGAGAACAAACTCCGACGCGTTCTCTTTTTCCCTCTCACGTACTCGGCCGGGATAAATAACATTTTCTCGAGATCTTCTCTTATCCAGATCGCGATAAAGATAATTCTCGCATATTTTCCTCTTATCTCTATTATTCTTCTTCTTTTCCCATTATTAACTCTCATTATTGATCAAACAAGGAGAAGGAATTTTTATTACATACAAAAATAAACAACTCATCAAAAAAAATGTTCAGATGAGCTAAGAAATTGATAAAATTTTTATTCTAATTTTTAAAAATTGTTGAATAAAAAAATTATTAAATTCAAAAGGATTTGAAATTGATATTACGTGCAAAAATAGACAATTGATAACAAGTTCAAGCGAGCTAGAAAATCGATAATTCGTTTTGCTCCAGAATGTAAAGAAAAATTATCAAAACTGGTACAAAATTGAAAAATCGCAAAAATAATTTATCAAATAAGTTCAAAGGAATAAAAAAAATCAAAGGAATAGAAAAATTTTCAAAATATTGACAAAGATTTAAAATTTACAGGAATAATTCATCGAAACAAGCTTAAAAAAATATTTTTAAATTTCAAGAATGTTGAATCCAAAAAAATGATACCAAAAAAAAAACAATTCGCTCAAAATGTGGAAGAACGAAAAAAAAAGAGTCGCTCGTCGTTTCTCTCTCTGTTGGTCGTCTCGGATTCCTGAATCGCTCTCGAGCGGTCTCGTCCGGTTTTCGATCGTGGTCCGGGAGCTCTTCGCTCGCTCATTTCATTCCGCGGGCCAGCCATGACTTCCTATACCGCGTTAAACAAATCGCTCGTGACCGTTTTACGAATCCCGATCCCTCCTGCGTTAATCCACTTTCCAGTATAAAATAGGACAGAGAAGCGAGATGAGAAAATAAAACGAAAAGATATCCATAAAAAATCTTATAAGAAAACTCAAAAAGTGAAAAACAAAATGGAAGCGCTTTTACTTCGGCGCTCAGCAGAGAAAACGATGAAAAGAGCAAAAGCGGTGGAAAATCGGAAGGAAAGCCTCGTCGTCGACGACTTTTTCCTTCGCGCTCGCGCGAGTTAAACGCGCCTGCCAGCTTAGCCGGGAATTCCACGACGACGACGCGCATCGCGCGGTTTATTGTCACGCGACGACGCGTCAAAAGTCGCGCGCAGACGTAATGCCACGTGTATACCCGGAGAACAGAAGATCCGACGAGTTTTAGACAGTATTACGAGAGAGCCGAAGAGCAAGAGAGAGAAAGGGAATGATAGAGAGAGAGAGAGATGGGAGAGAAAAAGAAGTTTTGATAGCGCGCGCGTGACCGAGTCACGTGACCGATCGCCGAAGAACAAAAACAGAGAAGCTCTCCGTGAGCTTTGACCTTTCGTCTCTCTCGAACTGGTGACAGGACGACGGTACACTCTGCTTTCTACAGTTGCATTCTTACCTTCGGAGCTGCCTTAAAAAAATCGATGCAAATACCGGATTAGAAATTCGATAAAATAGCGTCGTGAGATAATTGGTAGAATTTATTTGTTTTGATTTTGTGACAGGAAAATATAAAGTATAGTTAGTTTTTTGATTTAATTAATTTAGAGTTATGATAAAAAAATTTCATGAGGGTTATTGAATAAATGATGGATCGATCGTCTAAGGTCGATCTCTATTGGAATCTGACAGAGGTCAAGATTTGGTCCAGTGCAACAATTATATTAATTGTTAGTTTTCTATGTATTGAATATGCACCAATTGACTGGTTCAATTTTTTGTCACTATCAGATGTAATTTCCACTTTCATTGAATTTCATTATTTGAAGAGTTGCAGCTTGTGTATCTTATCAGGACGTGCAATAGATAACGCAAACTATGTCAGGACTTGATGAGGACATAAAAAATGAGACAAAAAAATTAAAGCAAAGTGCTTGCGAAAAAAAATTGGAGCAAAGTTGTAATTAAAATGTAATTCCATTTAGATGTTTTCGAAAAACAACTAAAAATTGATTTTAATTTAACGTGAAGCCAAAAAGGATAAAATGCTCTAGCTTATTTTTTTGATAAATATTTTCCTTATTAAATAACAAAAATTCTTGGAAGTTTAATAAAATTTTATCACCGCGATGAAATGAGTAAACAATTTTTAATGAGACTCTCGTTAAAATATATATATGCGTTTCGCAATTTTGTTTTCTCCGAGGATTTCTTATTTTTCTTTGTACGGATTCCTGTCGAACTTTCCCACGATCGTTAGAAGTGACAGAGTCACCTACTTGTGTGTCAAATCCGAGATATTCAATTCTATTTTCTTTCTTTTTCGACGGATTTATCCGTCACGCGTCCTTAATTCAACGCGCATCGCTCGACAGATCGAATACGAAAACTACGAAGGATCTCGCTTAATCGGCTTTGAATTATTATTTCTTATCACTCTTATCGAGAAAAAGGAAGATGAAGAATATAAGTGATGGAAACGATCGATAGAAGTTTATTCCGTTGCATCAATATATCATGAACTAACGATAAATTTTCCTTAAAAATTGCGTTTACGAGCCGGAGAACATTCGAATATTTCGAGTTCTAAAAACTACTCACATTTTATCATCTTATTCTTCTTTTTTTCTCATTTGAAAATTTTCACCTTTTCAATGTTTTTCTAATTTTTATTTTTGTCTATTTCTTATAATTTTTCTATCTTTTTATTGTATTCACAATTATCAAATAAACAATTTTTTTATTTTTTTAAACGTATCATAATTATGTAAAATTTATTACACACTTTGATTATGTAAATGGATTTAAAATACATAATTATTGTTTTTTTACAGAATATTTTATTTCCCTTGTTTTTCAATTTGATACAGATTTTCATTTTTTAAATTCACCTTCTTAACTTTTTATTTTCGTTTCACTTTTACATACGCTTTTTCTATATTTAACTCTTCTATTATATGAATGCATCTGAAATAAACAATTTTAATTTTTTTAAATGGAATATCTTTGCTCCTGTGCTGTAATCTCGAATCCTTTTCCTTTTTTTCCATTCATTTTTTTCCAAGGGGATTGAACTTGAAAGAAAAATCATTTCCAAGTGCACGATCAACATCGCGAAGCATTTTGAGTGGATCGTTTGCCTTCGGCTTGTACATTATTTCGCTGGAGAGAAAGAGAACTCTCCGGGACGTAGAATCGATCAGTTTCGATATAGGCGAAACGTGACTCTATTTTTCTCTTCTTTATCATTTGTTCTTCTCTCTAAACCCGGATCTACCTAAAGGTTAAAGAACTCGTGAACGATCCTTTATCATCAATCCGAGAATTAAATATTTTTAGCCAATAAAAATACTTTCAAAATCCCAAGTTCGAAACGTAGCTCAAATTTTATATTTAGCAAAGATAAACACACATCATCAAAAAATTTTATACTCTCTCAGTATTCGCGTTATCAATCTATTACGAAAAAAAATTAATTCTTTATCATAATTAAAAGCGATCGAATTTATGAATTTTTTTAAAATGAAATCTAAACAAAACTTTGGAATTAGATATCTCTTAAGTCATATAGTGAAAATCTATTTCTAATTTGAGCAAATTTTTATAATAAATTTAGAAACGACTTGCCAAAATTCCAACGATTTGAGGATTTTTAAGATAGTAACAATACACATTCTTAAAAGCAATTCGTTTTATCTTCAATCAAAGAATTAAATATTATTGAGTCAATAAAAATATTCTTCTAGGGTCAATCAAAATTTCAAATTCGAAACGTAGCTAAAATTTGATGTAAATCCCAGTATAAAAAACAGATTGTCAAAAATTTTTATACTTTCACTCCATGTTTGTGTTATCAATTTATATTACGAAAAATTCAAGGGAGACGATTTCTTTCTATTAAAATTATTTTTATACCGAATACGTGCTCGTTCACGAATCTACGTACGAGTTTGAAATGTCTTGTCCTACTGCTCGCATTCCTTCACGAACGTTCCGATCGACTCTCGATCTAATAACGTTTCGCCTTCCGTTCTCGCACTCCACTGATTTATAGATCGCGCAAACCGAAGACATTAAGTGCACAGGTTGTTCCAGACCACTTTTCCGAACTTTACAACCTCAAAAAAGAATTATAAATCCATTTAGAAGTAGAGAAAACGAGCGAAGTATATAAAATTTAAAATATATTTACCGTTTATATTTTTACGAAATTCTTTTCAAATATAAATTCTCAACTCAAAATATATATGTCGATATATTGTGAAAAGTCAAAGTTAATGATCACTGGCTAAATATATGAAAGAATTTTTTTTATCAAATTTCAACTTCAAATAAAAATGAAAAAATTGTGAAAAAATCAAATTCATAAATCATTTGCAAAACATATGAAAGAATTTGGTAAATATTTTTTTCAACTCAAAAATCAAAATATCGTAAAAGATCAGATTCAAAAATTATTCGCTAAATAAGAAAAATTTTTGAAGTATAATTTTTAAATTCAAAATAGGTCGAAATATCGTGACAGGTCAGGTTCGAAAATCATTAGTAAAATATATGAATAAATAAGTACTTTTTAAATATAAATTTTTCACACGAAATAGGTCGAAGTATCGTGAAAGGTCAGGTTCAAAAATCATTCGCGAAATATTTTCGAGTGTGCGGTGAGAATAAAAAGTGAGTAAAAATTCCAGCGGTCGATGTACACGAGAGCGATGAAATCCGTTTATGTAAAGAATAAATTTATGAGTGTCCGAGTCTTGAAAGCGTGACCGAAAAACCCTGATAATAATTACGAATCACAGCTGCGACCGGAAGGAAGCGTTCGCTCGATTCATTTTCTCGTTGTCGAGAGATTCTCGAGCTCGACGTTGCGTTTATCGCGATAACTCCATTTCTCAAGTAAATTTCCTCCTAAAAATAATATAAAAAAAGAAAAATCGTTACATTTTACATCCTTTTCGTTACGTGTTACATTTTTTTCTTGGAAAATGTAAAAAAAAATGGAAGCTCTAAAATACACGAGAAGGTTACGCGTGCGGTGTAAACTTTTTTAAGCGACACGTGAGATCCTCGATAATTTTAAAAATAGAAAAAAAATCAACCGAATTTATTCTTCCGTAAGAGTTCCTTTTTTTCGTGATTAAAAATCGTAAGGTTTCGTTTCTCGACTCGAAGAAAGTTTCGAGAATAATTATCGGCCCGTAAAATCCGCTCATACGTGAAATTGTGACTAAAAATAAAATTTCAATGAGTGGAATTGTTGCCAGGCGTGAAATCGAAGCTGAAGAATTTTCAAAAATCGAAAAGAATTTTTATTTTATTTTTGTAGTGAAAAGAAATTAGAGCACAGGTCAACTGCTCAAGGGGTCGCTCTTAAGGTGAAAGAAAAACGTAAATGTCACTGGCGCACCGACGAGGAAAATTGCGTGCTTCGTATAATAAAATAAGCGACTTCTAAGACCATTTATTTTCGTCCGTACAAACGTGTAGGCGACAAATAGCACATCAGGTAGACAAATCGGGCAAGGTTCAAACTATTCCTCTCTCAACTTTTTCTCAGCGTTGGAAAAATTATCGATTATTCGTCTTCAAGTCCAACTTCGTGTTATTTTCATTCAAATGATTCTTTCAACTTTTTTCAACGTTAGAGAAATTATGAATTAAACGTCTCGTGTCCAATTTCGAATTATCTTCATTCAAACTATCCTGCATTCAACTTTTTATGAATGTTAGAAAAATTATCGATTACCAATCTCGAGTTCAATTTTGTATTATTTTTATTCAGATTATTCTTTTGACTTTTTTCAAAATTAGAAAAATTATTTTAAAAAATTAATCGTTTCGAATCCAATTTTAAATTATTTTCATTCAATATTCTGCTTTTGATTTTTTTCAACGTTAAAAAAAGAATCGAATATCCATCTCATGTCAAATTTTGTATAATTGTGATTTAATCAATTCCTCAAATTTTTTTCAACGTTACAGAATTAGAAAATTATCAATTATCCATCTCGAGTTCAATTTCGAATTATTTTCATTGAATAAGCTCTTCTGGTTCTAACTTTTTATCAGCCTTAGAAAAAGTATCGATTACTCATCTCCATAATAACCCAACCTCGTATTATTTTCTTTCAAGCTATTCAACTTTAGAAAAATTATCGATTATCCATCTTGAGTCTAATTTCGGATAATTTTGATTCAAATTATTCTACTTTTGACATTTTTCAACGTTAAAAAATCATCAATTATTCGTCTCAAGTCTAACCTTAAATTATTTTCTTCCTAAATATTCTGCTTTCAACTTTTTCAACTTTAGAAAAATTATCGATTATCCGTCTTAGACCTAACTTCATACTATTTTCATTCGAAATATTCTACTTTTAATTTTTTTTTCCATCGTAACAAAAATCGTCCATATAAATATCGAACTAAAAAAGAGATTCAATGCATCAAATACATAAAAAATATATTTGATGTTCAATAAAATTTTCATCAAATTTATAACTTAAATTTTTTGCAATTTTTAGCTATTCTCACAATTAGCCAATTGTTGCGATTTACTATAAATTTTGAGACAGTACGTGTCAAAGGGATTTACTGCATCAAAAGTACACGTAGATCAGTCCAGTCATATGTGCATTCCATTTTTTGTGCGTCGGTGTAATCGATCTGGAATTTAACTTCGTATCATATTTTCATTTCGTTTAACCTCCAGCAGACATTTCATAACCAAGACCAATGTCAATTCGTGTAGTCTCATTGAAATCGAAATAGATTTAAAAAGCAGCTCGAGGTTCCCAGAAAAAATATTAATCTTTCGTTCAACATTGCTCGTACGCATTTTTCGACAAAAATTTTATTCTCTCTTATCATGCGCCTTAGACGCGAGAGAAGAATTTTATTTTGAATTTATCAGGCTCTCGTTCCCGATGCCGTGGAAACGGAGAGGAAGGAATTTCAAGAACGACGACGACTGGAATGTAGAAGTTAAACTTTTCGTCACTCGGAGCTCTGTTTTGAGGTCGAGGTGTTGAGACAGGGTGAGGACCCGCATTGTCAAGTCTCCTTTGTGAAATAAACACCTGCTTCTGCTACATATTTATCCTCTTTTATCGCACTTCCCTCTCGAGGCTAAAAAGTTCTCTCATTGTGTGCCCAGATGCCTCATGAACGGTGAAAAAAAAAATTCACGTCTCAATTCGATTTTATTTCCACAAAAACTCGTCAGTCTCGTAAATCGAGACTGACGAAATTATAGAAAAAAATGTATCAAGATTGTGGAAAAAATCTTCAAACAAAAATTTTTATCTCAGATTCGAAGTTAATGAGAAAAAAATGTATTTCCAATTTTGGACGAGCCTGTAGACCGAGACGTGATAAAAAAGCGACGCGAAAAAGTCTGTCTCGTTTCCGACGTTCAATACCCAACGTTTGTCAGACTGGATTGGCTGGATTATCTTTTTAAATGTCATTTAAATTCGAGTTTCCGAAAAAACGGTAAAACGGAGAGGAAGGGAGACCCGGGATCGATAGAAAGAGAGAGGAGAAAGGAAAGGAACTTTGAGAAACGCGAACAGGTGTCAATGACGGGAGAAAAAAATCAAACCAGAATGATCGAACGGTTTCAATAAATTAGTGCCACACGCCGGTCTAGGAACTTTTTTCTATCGAATTTTACATTTATCAGTTTATAATTTAAACAATGTGGTAATTTTAAAAATTTTCTGTTAAATTTTTTTAACAAGATTTGAAAAAAAAATTGATACAATATTATAATATAAAAAATTCGTAAAATTCGAAAACTAAAATTTGCAAATTTAATGTTGACAATACGACAATCAAACCAATGGAATAATTTGTTTTTTTTTTATCTCCTCCTTTTACATTTTCCATTTTCTTATAATTTAACCAATATTAAAAACTCAAAAATTCGATAAAACCATTTTTTTGAAAAATAAAAAAGCTATAAATAATTTCCTGACGATACGGAAATAATTCTGACAATCGAACCATTCGAATCATAAAACAGTTCTAATAAATTTTAACTCGTTTACTACATTTTTATCCAATCTATCACGTTTTCCCTGTTCAACGACTCTTATACAAACGCAAAAACGCATGAACCTTTTATTAAAAAAAAAAAAAATCCGGGAAAGCGAAAATCCCACAAAGAAAGATTTTGACAAGTGTCAAGGAAGACGGAAGTGATGCGCCTCGTGAATAATTTACAATCTTTTATCTATACGCATTCCGAGATATCTTTGCTCGCGAAAAAAAAGAGAAAAGTGAAAAAAAATGCAAATACTCGGAACGTGACGCAATTGGAGTCGAAACAGACGGGGAAACTCGAGTTTTAGTTTTCGATGGCGAAGCGGAAGTTCGACCAAGTGGTCGGTGGTCTCTTTTTCTCGGTCTTGGTATAGAATCTCTTCTTTTTTTTTCTTTCCTCGCTTTTTCCACCGTACTACGAGTTTACCGAGTATTACTCGTGTAAAAGCCCGCGCCATTCGAATAAACACGTTCGCGAGTTCGCTCCGTCGCGAGTCAGTTCTTGCTCGCTTTCGAGACCGGTAACTCGAAAACGGTCTCCGCGGAGATCCGACCACGAAAATGAAAAACGAGTCCGAGTCGATTCCCCGCGAAGTCGATTCAATTGCGCATTGTGAATATTTAATTAGAAAAATAAACTAGAAATCAATTTCACTCGTGAAAATTAATCGATATTTAAATATACAAATAATAATCGTGTGAAAAAAATTATTTCGACACAAGCTGGAGCTAAAAATAGAAATGAAATCATAAACTCGATCGTATCTTTTTATCTAAATGGCGAAGCTTTATCGTTCGCCACCGAAATTAAATTATCAACAAATTTATCAAAATATTAATAAATAAAAAAGTATCAATTTTAAAAAGTGATGTGCATGTGATTCTCGCTTTTGCAGTTAATCAAATTCATTTGAATATTAAACACGACGAAACTTCATTATCTTCGCGATCATTATCGGTGTTATTATCATTATTAGTGTTATTGTTATTGGTGTTGTTATTATTATTCTCAGTGCGAAAACTTCGTGGAGATAACTTGGCGTTCCCACTCCCCAGGGTGAATTCTTTAAGCGTTTCTCGTAGCCATCTGTCACATTTTTTCTTTTGCCGTTGAATCGGGCTGTCGTCGTCATCGCCGTGCTCGTCCTCTTATCAGCGATCGTTTCAAAAAAACGAGAATATAAAAAGTAAAAAATTTTTACGCGAAATCGGTTATAAAATTATTTTTTTTCATATTCCGAATCTGAAAATGAGAAATTTTTAATTCGGCGAATTTCTTATTCAATATTTAATAAAAGTTATCGCGCAGAGTCAGCGTTTCGAAAGCGAGAGTGTGTTTTCTAATTGGATAAATAAAGGAGAGATGTGTATTTTAGATTGAGGAGGAAGAAAAATGATTGCACAATCGTGACAATGTCCGGTGACTGAGAAATCGATTGTTCTTGGACAATGAGGCGAAATTTTCGATGTGTCGAAACGATCGCGTCGATTAATAATCGAAAAGTGTAACAATATTTACGAGAGTTTTGTTATTGAGAGAATTAAAAAAAAATTGAAATTATGCTGGCGGGGATAAAAGTGGAGCAAAGTCTAGCGAGATGCGCCCCCGAGGAAGAAATTGAAAAAATATTCGACGATAAGAATTCGTTTCTTATCGTGCGTGGCTCGTGACAGTCGCGATAAACGCCGGATGGAGAGAGAAGATGACAGAGTTACCTGAGAGGAATATTTACCGATTCGCGAAAAAAGAAATAAAATTCATGCAAAAATAATTGAAAAATCTTCGTTAAAATTATTCGTGATTTTCGGATCGCTGATAAAGACGCACGAGCTTCCTTCTACGATTTCGAGACGAGATAAGTACTCGTGACGTAAACGCCACGATGTCTTGCCGTAAGAAAATTGACTCGAAGATGTGGCTCGATTACACCCAGACGGTAAGCCACTATACCAGTTTTCACATTCACGATAAAAAAATTAATTCACCGGAAACTTTCAACGTTAGATGAAATTTTTTTAAAGTTTTAAAACTTAAGAATATCAAGAAAGATAATTTTAAACAATTATGACAAATACTTTTTTATATTTTATTATATTTGCAAAAATTGCTCAATATAATTTTTGCTATCAAGTATCACATAAAGGATCGACAAAAAATATGAACTGCATTTTGAAATATTAAGAAATTTTCATACGAAGAAAATCACAAAAAATAAATATTCTCAAAATATTTGTTCTTATTTACGAAAAAAATTAATTTGTCTCAAACTTTCAATTAAGTTCCGCATTAAATATCTCCACTAAGAAATTAAGAAAAATTCATAGACTACATTTGTAATTTATTAACTATTCACAATTTCGAGATTTTTTTCTCAAAATGAATTTCAAATGCGAAAAAACATTCAATGTGCCTGAAACTTTCAAGTATCTGTAAATCTGCAAATACTGCACATCCAAAAATATTAAGAAAAATAATTAAAAATAATTATCAAAATCATTCTCCAAAATTTAATTACATTTGCAAAAATTTCTCAATGCAATTTTTGCTGTCAATAACTGCACAGATGACCGCCTCAAAAAATTAATAAAAATTCACACACTATGTATTTATAAATATAAAAAATATAAATACAAATAAATATGACGAACAAAAAATATTCCTCTATTTTTTATCACTGTGAATATTTGCAAGAATTTCTCTACGTTTTGGCTATCAAGTCTCTCGCGTGGTCAGGGGGTCCACGGACTCCAGCTACCTGCTACTTCCTTCGTCCGTCCATTCTGCTTCATATACATACAATTTCACACATACACAAACACACGCTTGCACACATATCCTCAAGTATCCTACAAAAACCACAGTGTCTCCAAAAAGAACATCGAGCCTCGAGCAACCGAGTATACCAAAAAACTTGAGCAAAAAGCAAAATGCAATTTCGATCCGAATTCTCCATTGACACGCGATAAAATTTTTTTTATCGAGCATTGACTTCTCACTTCATCGAGAAGAGTCATTCAATACAAAAAATCGATAAAAGCAGTAAAAAAATAATATAAAAAAATTCGTACTCATTTTATCAAAATTTCTAAATATTTTCGTAAAATAAAAAAATATCGCAGGAGTCATCTTGTGCGTAAATGCTTGTGTATTTAGGTACAATTTTGAGCATAAAGCGCAACATATTATAGGACAAAAGTCGTATATGAGAGAAAACACGCTCAGGTAGAGCGGAGATCAGGTAACCGGCGATATATACGTAAATTCATAGCCAAGAGGGTGTGTGTGTGCTATATCTGTGTGTGTGCATTCGAATGTCTGTGTCTAAAGGGAACACGATTCCTCTCTGCGTCTCCCCTTCATCTCAGACTCCTCTCGTTTCTTCTTCAGGCTCTCACTCTCTTTCTCTCTCTCTCTCTCTCTCTCTCTCTCTCTCTCTCTATGCATCTCGATTCTCTTTCTCTTTTCTCACTCTCTCCTTGTCTCTTTCTCGTCCCTCCCCACCAAGAATCGAGACTGTTGTGTCCGCGGAGAAAAGTCTTTGCTTCCTTCGTGTCCAGAGGGCTCGCACCTCCAGGAGTAAAACGACGAGAACGACGCGAAACGGACGAGTTTCCACCTCGAGCCGAAGCTAAATTTTACCGAATTCATACCGCGAGTGTCTCGCGATCTCGGAAACGATCTTGCGGAGAAAATCGAATCGCGATCGGTTCGGTGAACGTCGAAAAGTGCGACGAAAGGGATCGTGGTCGTGTTTTGTGAATCTTTGAACGTTTTTCTTCTTTTTCATTCATTTGTATTTTCGTTATGGAATCGTGAACGTGAATGGTAAAAATTATTTTTTTAATTGTTATATTTTTTTTTATCCCGTTTTTTAATTTTTAGAGTCTTTTGAATTATGGATTTTGTGGTTAAAAATATATATTTTGGTTAGAGGAAATAATTTGAGGTGTTTTTGTATTTTTACTTTTTTTAAAAAGTGCATTCGGATTTCAAGTCTGCCCAAAAACGTTCAGAATTGTGAACGTGATTTATCTTCAATGTTCTTCTTCGTTTTTTAAATTAATTTTCATTTCCGTCATGGAATCATGAATGTTGATGATCGTTAAACGTTAATTATGTAATTATCGATTTTTAATTCATTTTGGGTGTTCGTGAACCATTATAAGTGCGATAAAAAAAAGTTTCCATTATTCAGAGAAAATAATTTGCAATGTTTTTGTATTTTTACGTTTTTTTTTCTCAAGCTCGAGTATTTTGTCTTCCACGTTGAATAGAAAAGTGCATTCGGATTGCAAGTTGGCGCGAAAACAGCGGAGAAAGTGTTTGTAAATACACGCTACGATACGCCGATTGCACACTCTTGTTTTTAACAGCTGATGATGGTTTACCTTCGCTCACAATGCATGAAAAATATTGTGTAATTTATATCTCGAAGCTGACACGTTTCCGGAGCACTCGAGCACATTATCGTTGGGTCTCGCCTCGGCGATTCGTTCGCCATTATGTAATTCGAAATAATTTGTAATCGAATCTTCACAAAAACGAATTTTTCTTCTCATTCTTTAATTAATTGACAAAAAATCTCAAACAAGAGGGGTCAACGGACTTTTGTAAAATTGCACAATTCGAATCTCCATTCTTTATTGAACTTGATGAATTCATTGAACGATCGAGAGAGAATATCGAAAACGCGTGGGATTTGAATCGGTCTCTCGATATCGATTCTTCAATTTATTCATTAAAATCGAATAAATCAAAAATGTTTTGAAAATTTAATTTTGTCAGTGGTAATAATACGGTCAGAAACAATGATAATTATTATCATTTCTCATTATATAAAAAGAAAAATTCCAAATCATTTTTAATCTAATCTTTTTACGAAAAATAATTTTCTTCATCTTTTTTTAATTTAAAAAATAATTTTACAAAGAAACGAATCAAGACATGAAATTACACGATTTTTTATTTATTTCAATAAACTTGAACAATTGAGAGATATCAAAAAACGTGTGAGATTCAAATCGCCCTCGACATAATTTCTTCAATTTATTCATTATAACCCAATAACGCTAAATACCTTCAACGATTTAATTTAAAGGCGATAATACTATGGTGTAAGCAATAAAAATCATAATTAAAGAATTCGAAAAATGATACCGAATGAAAAAAAATTGAGAAAGTCTCGAGCACGCGTTTCGTCGCAACGAAAAGTGAGTGTGTGCGTGTAGAAATATATAAATACGTAAATATGAAGTACCGTGGCTCGTGCCACTTCTCGGTCCGAAGTTGCCTACTTTTATCTATCTTCGATTCACCTTTGTGAACTTTTTCCCTCAAGGCGCAAGGATGAGAGTACTAGTCGCCAGAAAAAAAAATTAAAATAAAAGAAAGAAAAAAAAAACAAAAACAGGCTGCGTAGGCGTAAATTTACGAGAGAAGTGGGAGATGGAATTAGATGGATTGACCTCGGTCAGCTTTGACCCGTGAAATACACGCTTTTATAACTGTAACTTTACCTCGAACCGGCAAGAAGTCTTCGCCGAGCGTGTACACCTTACCTGTCATCGTTTACCTTCCTGTCCACAATAAAATTTTTATTTCGAAACTAGCCGCGACCACCGTAGACCTGTACAACTTTTTTTTCGAGTGGAATTTATTTAGACAGAGTCGTTGATTAAAGAGTAAACAAAAAAGTGTGAAACGTGGAGGATGATGAACGAATCGTTAACTTTTTCCAGTGTTGGCTTATGAAAATCGAAAAAGTTTGAAGGAATGGGAAATTTTTTATTTATTCTTCAATTTGAGTTCAAATATTTTTAAGCATGTATGGTATTTTGTTTCAAATTACAAAAAATACACTTTCAAAACCTGAAAATGTATCCACGTGATTTCCACCAAATTGATGTGGTTTTAGAAGATTAGTCAAGAGCTTATTAGTTTTTTGAATTATTGAATGGTTTTTACATGACCTATTGCTAGAATCGAATTAGTTTTATTTATAGTAGATTCGTGATGTTCGAAACTTATAATTGTTACCTTAAGTGGTTCGTTTGACATCGTTCTGGAACGAAATTATTAATTATTCGATAATAACAGCTAAAACGTCCAAGTTTTCGAAAAAAAAGTATAAAAAAGTCATACAGAACTTTTTTTTATTTTGTTATTTACTTTTCCAAAAAAATTAAATTTTTTTACAGAATTTAGAAAAAACTCAAAGTTCGATACAAAAAAGATAAAAAATTTAAAGACATTTCTTCCGAGAAATAATTATAGTAAATCATCTAAAAATGAATTTCTATATTTTTTTCCTATTATTTTTTGGAAACTAGATTAAAAAATAGAAAACTTGAAAAAAACTCCGGACAAGTGAATTTCTGAAAAAATTACAACTGTGCAAAAAAATAAAAAGCTACTTTTTCGAAAAATTCGCACCACTTTTTTGGTTGCGCAAAAAAATTTGAAAAAATTCTAAGATGAGTCTTTGGTGATGAAGAAAACGGTAAAAAATTTTCAGCCGAATTGAAAGAGGTTGGATTGAAAATTGGTCGATTTGACATGGAATGCCCCTTATATATAGTCCAATCCAAGTAACATGCTTCAAACTTCTATCTAAAAATAAAAAAATTACAAAAAAATACTTAAAAAATTGCTATCTAGAAACTCTTAATAACAACGAACATTTTGATTTATGTTAACAGATGGAGAGCGAGGTAAGAACGCTGAAGCAGGAACTCTCGCGAACCCGTGAAGCTCTAAAACTGGCGACGAAGCGTTGCAGGGATTTGGTCCGCGAGCTGGATTCTCGAACGGTCTGTCACGAATCGGAGCGTTGTCTCCGTGACCAGCAGCTGTCGCGAATCCTGCGAGCGCTCCTGGTGCTCGAGTCGCGTCTCAAGCAGGAGCAGAAATCGATTCGCCAACTGCTCTGCGAGAAGGACACCGTGATAAGGAATCAGCAGCTGGAGATCGCGAAGTTGCGTCGTTACACGAAGAATTACATAAAAACGAAACGGGAGCAGAATCGAAATGGAAATCCGTCGAAGGATGAGAATGACAAGGACGAGAGAGAATTTTCGAGTCTCTCGTCGTCCTCGAACGTCGACGAGGCCGCGAAATATCCGCCGAAGGTCGATAGCGACTCGCGAGTCGCCGAGGACGAGGACAGAATCGACGACGAGATAAGAACCGAGCTGGGAAACGACATTCGTCGCCTCAAGCGGGAGATAATCGATAAATTGCGAGAGAAGGACACGGGAGGAGAAAATCCTGCGAATCGAGAACGCAATTTGCAAGATCGGAATTGCGCGATTCGGAAAACCGGAAGCTTCGCGGGGAGCGACGTCTCGAAGGAGAGTTGCGCGAGCAGCGAGAACACGGATGCGGGCTCGATCGTCACGACGACGGACGAATCGTCGCCGTCTCTTTTGAGCACCGAAGGATTCTGCGAGGGTGAGAGTACGGACTGTTCACCAGGTTCGACCCTGAACAAACCGTCGTCGAAGAGTTTCACGAAGAACGAACAAAATTCGATACTGGAGGATGAAAAAATGGAAAACAATGATCGATACGACGAGGACAATCCTAAGAGGAGATACGGCGTGGTGAGGAACAGGCCGCTGGAAGTTTTCTTCGATGACGAGACCAAAGTGACGATCACGAGGACCGAGAGCAAGGACGACGGTATGGACTGCAATTTTGCATCGGATGAGGAAAACCTCGAGGAGCTCCAGGAACCGATTTACGTTAATTCTTGCACGGAGAATAATGCGAAAAATTTGAGGGATACGAAGAAAAAGGTTTTCGCTAAAAATTACGGCAATAATAATGGGTGAGGAAATTAATAAAAATGAAAATTAATATTATTATGATTTCACGTTTCAAATATGAAAATTTATTTAAACAAAATAAGCCGCTTGTTTTTAGTTTATTTATGTTTTATTGACAACAAAATTTTCCGAAATTTATTGAAGAATAAACTATGACAAATATCATAAATTATTTAATCGAAAAAATCATTTATTGGGACATTATTCAATAACGTAATTCAATGTAGAGTCGTCAAATATCAATCACTCGTAATTAGCTCATATTTTGGTTAATTGCAATTAACATTATATACATATAATGACACATCTCTCTACAAATTTTCAAAACGATTGGCTCATCCATTTACGAGAAAATCACGTTAAAATTTAACACTCGTAACATACATTTCCAATACCGGGGTACTATTACATCAGAAATGTCGAACTTTCCTACGTGTCTATCAATAAATTCTTTGAGTAAAAAAGTTTGATTTTTTTATAAATTTATTTTTTTCTAGATTTTTTTTCTCAATCAACGGATCAAATGTTACTAAAAAAGTATATACGCATTCGGTATTGGAAATAATCGATCTGAAAATCTGTAGAGAGATCTAAAAAGAAATTGCATCGACTTACGTAAATTCTTGAACGACGAATGACGCAAAGATTTTGAAGGCTATAAATAAAAACAATTTCACTAAAACTTTTGGCAATAAGAATGAGCGAGAAAATTATTAAAAATCAAAATAAAATTACATTCCTACGTGTGAAATATTTCAAATTAATCGAAAAAAATAAGAAGCTTGTCAAATTTTACTGATCTAGTTAAAATAAATCATCTCTCAATTCATTGAAGAAAAAAAAATTATCAACTGACTTTCAAATCTAAAAAATTATTCATTAAAATTTAAATCATAAAAATCGATTTAAAAAACTTTTAAACGCATTTTTTAAAACATTAAATTTATTAATTTTTTTTTTCTATTCCAGACTGTCGAAATTGGATCAAGACGACTCCAATGTCGAGGAGACGAGCGGAAATTGGTACAGCGATCCAGACGAGGATCGAATAAGCTGCGACGACGTTTTTCGTCACAGCACATACCGATCGAACGGTAATCACAATTCGGTCCTCGAATGCGTGAATCAGATCCTGCTCCGAGACATGGAAGAGGAGGAAAATATCTTAACCGTACCCAGGCGATTCAAGCATCGAGGCAGAATCGTTCGATTCCAGCCAGCGAGATTATCCGACATCGAATCCGTTGGCTCGGAGATGGAACGAAGAAATTCCGAGGATTGTCCCGGCAACGACAGAGACGAGCCGAACGACTCGTCCGAGACCGGAAACTTCGAAGCGACCGCGTCCGAGGACGAGTTCGGAATGAGAATCGAAGACTCGAAACCCGAACCGAAGAGCGATCTCGCGACCGACGAGTCCGCGATACCGATCGTCGTCATCGAGCCGAAGAACGAAAATCCCGAGGAGCCTCGAATCTCGACTTCCGGTTGCCTGGACATCATAAATCCACGAGTCCGAGTACGATCGACGAGCCCGATCCTCAGGATGGAGAGAATCGAGGAGAAAACTTGCCTCCAGATGTCCTCGAAGGGTCTGACGATCGCTAAGAATCTCGACTACGAGGACATCGAGTCCTTGCCGGAAATCATCTCACCGGTACCGAAGACTCCACCGGCTCTGCCACCAAAACCTACTCAATTCCGCAGTACTCTGGTACTCAAAAAAATTCCGAGTCCTTCGTTCCTGATCGACGAGACGCGACGCAAGAACGAGCAGAGAAAACTCGAGATCGAGTCGCGAGAGATCACGAGCTGCCTCTCAACGCCGAACAAACCGACGAACCAGTCCGTCAAGAGTTTGAACTTCGACGACAAGTACTCGACCTCCAAGATAAACGAGAACGATCCTCACGATCGTAACAAATTGATCGGTAAATTATTCCATACCGATTCGAGGATGGAAAATTTGACTCCCAGAGTGACGAGCATGGTCAGGCACTTCGAGGAGTTCAAGATCGGCAGCGAGAACGAGAGGAGTCTCCTGAGGGATCTGGGAAAGAGAAAAGGTCAGAGGACGATGGATTTCGATGATTTCGATATACGACAAAATTTTGAAGAATTCAATCTTGACGATTGCGATTTGTCTGACGATCCCGATCGTCCTGAGGCCGATGGCTCGGACCGGCTCGCGAATATGATTCCTCGTCAGTCCAGCGACGATTCCAACGTCGACAACAACAACGTCATCTACACGAGCGTTACGAACGGGATTTACGATAATTTCCTCGAAGCTACCGGTCTCAGCAACAAATCGATCCTGACGCCGTCGAGGCTCCTCAGCAATCACAAGAGCATGCTCAAGCCGAAGGACGTCAAGTACAAGAACAAAATAAAATCGAACGCCATGGAGAAGAACGGATCGCAAACCGGAAGTGGACATTTGACGCAGGTCAGACACTGGACCGGTCCGTTCGTCTGACAGTTCGTTTCTTCGGTATTCGAGGACCGAGACGAGACGAAAAATCGAGTTGGTACCAGGAGACTCAGCGTTGGACTCGTTCACGGCTCGCCGCGCAGGGTCAGGCGAATAAATCGAGAATTCGCGGATTGAATTTCATCTCGAATCGTTGAGAAAACGATTTCTCTTATAAATTATGTTATTTAATTAATTTAGTAATCGTCAAATGAGAGAAAAAGAATGAACAGTGCGAGCAGTGCAATGTTTTCTTGTTTAAAATTATTCTATATCGTGTGATAAAGTCTAGGAAAGATTTACCTGGTTTTAAAAAAAATCACGATTGTTGTGCGATTTATTCTTGTATAAATAAAACAGCGATTCGTCATTTATTTCGTTTTATTTGATTGAATAATTCTGATTTATGATGAAAAATGTATTAGAGATTTATAATAGCGAACTCGAAACCAAATTGAAAAATTGATATGAGAATTTATTAACAAAAAAATTGAAGAAAATTATGGAAGCTAAACGCAACAACATTAAAAAATGAAAATTATTCAAAAAAATCAGACACAAAAAAAATATTTAAAACTTTTTAATTAAAAAAATAGATCCCATTGTTTCTTCATTGTCGGACTGGGCTCAAAATTTGTCAAAATTTGCAAAAAATTTTGAATAAAATCGACGAGTACTTTATTAAAAACAACAATTCGTTTTTGAATTTTAAAAATCTCATATAAATCTTTTTCCAACATTTTTAATCAAAAGTACGTTCAAAAATGAACATGAACGTTCAATTTGAATAAAATGTAAAATCTCTTCTAAGCGATTCAATAAAAAAATTAAAAAGCTAGTCTCAATACTAAAACATAAAAAGTTACGAAAAAAATGCATCTCGAAAAATCAAAAAGTAGCCGAAATTTTGTGGAATTCCTTACATGCTATATAAAATTACAATGTTTTATTTTTTGTAATATCTTCCGTACTTTACCAGTCGTAATTGAAAAGAATAATATACGAATTGATAATCATGTTTTTATTCGAAAAATCGTATCGTACGGTTCGTGTTTGAGGAATCGTAATGGCAAATACAATAATAATAATAATAATAATAATAATAATAATAATAATAATAATAATAATAATAATAATAATAATAATCACAATTAAATATCCTCAGGATAAATATACATATACACACGTGTGTATCCTTACGATCAATCAAAACGTATAGTACAATGATGTATGTATATATTATTATTGTTATAAACACATGGGACCTATAAAAATACAACGGAACTCTATAAAAATACAAAACTAATCACTGGTATCAAAATCTAAATAATGGAAGGGGAGAGAATTTACGAATCGTGTGATATATTTTGTTGTCTGTTTGGTATACTCGAAAAATGGAGCATACGTGTATTACAGTATCGCGACATTTATTTATCTCCGTTCGTCTTAGGTCTATGTTCATGATTAATTATTTTATGCGTTAATTGCGCATAATACGTGAATGATGATACGTAACTCCTTCGGCTCATCGATTATCGGAATACGTATGTGTTAATCACTCATTCAGGCACTCTATTACACTTGGCTATTAAATTATAGATACAAAATTCGTATGGACAACAGCGGTTCGAAGTTCCATTTACTGTTTGTTCACTTCGTACAATTCGTTTTGGCACGACGGTCTTCCCGTGGATAGTCGATCGTTCAGGTCTCACGCTCTGCTCGAAAATCATAACAATACTGTAAAAAAGAACAACAGAGGGAGGTCAGTGTGATTCAATTTGATGAAAAGTCTGAAAATATTTGCGGAGTGATAAACTCTGCTATGACACTCACCTCTTTGTCGATCTCCTTTTGCGTTCGAACTTTGATCACAGGAAGCCCATTCTGCATAAAACAGATAAGGAGACAAAGATGCGTCAGAGCACAGTCAAAAATAGATGAATAAAATGACACGATTTATACCAACTCGTTGTCTTACAATTGATAATATTTTTCATTATTTTGTAATTTTTATTTTTCGTTGCTTACCGTCCAGGATTCGGTATGGAAGCTCAATTTGGAATTAAGAACGAACGGGACACCATCGAGATCGGAAGAACCCGGTAGCGTTCCGTAAATTGGTACAGAACCGACCACCGCGGTGGTCGGTGGCTGTGGCGCGGGCCTCGTCGGCCTGATCTTCGCGTTCACGCTCAGCACCTCGTAATCGTGGTCCGCAGCAACGTCGTGCGTCTCGTTTTTGTTCAAGATATTTGGGTACACACCGTTTTGAGGCTTCGGTGAGAATTTTGGCTTTGGCGGTCTCTCGGGCGCGACTCTGTGCGGAACTCCGTTCGACGGGTTTGGCGAAGGATTTTGTAACAAACTGGAAAAAATCGCACTATTCGATAAGTTCATATATTTCGATAAATTTCATATTTAAATTTTCAATTTCTACTAAAAAGCAGTAAACTCATTGTTTCTAGTTTTGTTATATTTTGTTAATCAATTATTTAAGAACAAGAATTAAAATTTTGAAAAAATTACCACTTGATTATCTGACATTTAAATACATTGTCGCCATATTTTATCAAAAGTTATCATTCTCTATTCACTAATTCGGCATGTATTTTACATGTATTCGTCTATATTGTGAAATCTAAATAGTTTAATATGAAATATGAGGAAAACTCACTCTATATTTTCGTAGGGCTGAGAGCTTGTATCTCCATTCGTAATTTGGGTAGTTTTGTAGCATACGATTATGCCATTCATCTCCCTGAAAATATATTTAAGCTGAATCAGTTATGAAAGAACGATGATGCAAGGTTGTTAATTTGAGGCAAATGACCTGGCAAATTCTGCAAAAATTTCGAATGTGGTTCAGAGCGGATTGAAAAAAGGAAACACAGGAAGTGTTGCGGTTATGGGGGAATATTCGCGAAGCCGCAAAACCGCGAAACGCTTACCCAGCGTACGTGAAACCAGTAGGCGCTTTCTTGATACGACTGCACACAATTATATCAGTAACGGGTTTCGGACAAGTCTCCTTGTTGCTGAGCTTGTAGCAAATTTTCTTCTTCCTCCATGCTTTTTGCTCTAGAAATTCACATCAAATTCACACAGATTTTAATAATTTCGATTAATTATTAAATATATAAAAAATTAAGCTATTCAACAATGACTCACCAGTGTCTAAAGTTTGTGTTATCTGATAAAAACCATCCGGTGGTGAATCACGCTCGTTTATTACTATTATTTCTTGTACTACTCGATTTGGCACCCCTACTGTCTTCGAGATACAAATGTACCTCCCTTTTTTCTTGATAAAGAGACCGCTTTCGCGCCACAAGTCTGCATCAATGTCCTGATCGTAAGTTTTCGATACCTGCATTGCAATTGAAAGTTATAAAATAACAATAATTACATTTTAAGTTCATAAATAATTATCCAACGAGTATTAAAATATATAAGTACTTACAACGCTATATCGTGAAGGACATTTGTCGATATCTTCGATGACATTGATCGAAGTGATTGGTCTGTCATCCGGCAGAGGAGACGGTAAGCCTGAAACCCACTTTTTTGAGCTTATTTTCAGCAGCGCCATGTTCCGTCCCTGTAATAATAACAAGATATATTAGATTACACCATTTAAAATCCCCAAAACTTATCACAGATTTCAATGACTTCTGGATTAGATATCCATCAGCGATAAAAATATTAATCACGCTGAAGAAAAGTGAGATGAAAAAATATGATAGCATTTGATAAGTGATTTTTTTCTTATCTTATAAAGTTCTTAGAGTTGCTCTTACTTTTAATTGTGATCGCAAAACAAATGTCTGAAGTCTTTTATATTTATATGCCATAGAAAAAGTTCTTAAAACTTGGCTTCAGTAGCAACAGAAATTCATTTTTGCATAAAATTTGAACTACACAAAAAAATTTCAATATGATTTGTAGTCTACGAGAGACAAAAATTTATATTATAAACAATTTACAATTAAAAAAAAGAATTACGTTAAAACACGTTATGTAAAAAAATCGCAATTTTCTTTTCACTTAAATGTAAGAGAAGAAAAAAACGTTATGTCGTGCTAATTTTATGTTGAGCTAATTTTTCCAACGTCTAATTTACACGAACCGTTAGAGTAAAAGTCTTCGTTAATGAGACTTTTTTCTTCTCAAGGTATCTTCATGCGTCCTCGTTACGTGGTATTTTTTAATTGACTTAAGGATAAAAGTGAATTTCGTAATTAATGTTCGTGACGCGGATTCGTATTGTCCTGTAATCCCGACGAGAAACAAATTTCTCTCGCGTGCTTCAAACGCGAGACTTTATTGTAATGAACGAGCCCCGAATACCGCGAGTAGTACATAGAGACAACAGTGAGAGGATCATTGAACCTTACCGACGATGATGACTCGTCATCCGACCATTTCTTGGGGAAACAGCCGCTAAGCATTTTGTCGTTAAACGTGGGAGTTTTTGCTAACGATGCGGGCGTGAATGATAAAAAAAAAATTATTTGGACAAAACGAAAACTTTCGCAGAATTTCTAGACTCGATTCTCACAGAAAACTTCGATTCTTTGTTTCACAACATCGCAAAGATCGATACATCGAATAAAAGACGAAAAAATGACAAATTACGACAAGACGAGGGAAAAGTTTTTTAGAACGAATTCTAACTTGACAGACTTTTGCACGAAACGACGATTTGGTTCCCTATATTTTGATATCTATAAATAAATGAAGTTCGCAGCGTTGCGATAGCCTAGAACGCGGTTATATGCACGGACACGCGTTGTTGGGAGTGACGCGCGATGAGAGGAAAAATAGGAAAGTTCGGAAAGTTGTCAACAGTTTTTGAAGGTCACTTGAAAGTCAAATCGCATTTCTCGTTCTTATTTCGTTTCCATTAACCACTTGAGACTAAATCAGCGTAAAAATGATTTCAATGATACTGAAAATTTTACACTATGAGCGTAGAAAAACGGAAATTGGAACGTTTCGAATTCGCCGCAGTGTCGCCATCTGTCAACAAAACTTTCGTTGTGTAAGTGACAGATACTCGATATCAGCCGTTCGAAGACTAGACAAGGCTCGTTATGTTATTGAAAGCAAAACGTATTTTGCATCCGGCTGGAAGCGATGACCGGTCTACTTAATCATCATTGCAATTTTTGAGAATCAATTGAAATTCATTAGAAAATGCGTCACGCTCAATCCGCACAGCATTCGCATTTCATTGAGGAAATAATTCAGAGAATTCTGTTTACTTTTCCCTGATCTTGTAACTTCGCAAGCCTGTTACAAAATTCATCATGCCTCGTTCTTTCAGCTGAATCAAAAGTTTCGCAGCGTGTCGGAAAATTACGAGGAAAATGAAAATCCCGAAATATTCGAGGTTATGAGTGAAAGGTGTCTCGTATCTTTCTCTCGCTCGACATCTGACGGTGTTAACCTTTCGCGACACTATTATTTGACATTCGTTTAATTTTTCAATATCAACGACTGCAACGAGATGCGAATGATAAAATTCCGCAATATTCGAATTTTTCGAACTCTACGATCGAGTCGCGTGAATCTTCAAATGGAAATCTGACGTATCGGGAGAGGAGGAGTCAATGTAAAATCTTTCGATAACGAATGCACTCACCTCTGTCCCGTTAGACGAGAAAGGTCTGGAACGATGTGAAATAAAAATAAATTAAAACGTTTCTCGTGTCTACGATACGTCCGGCATTCCTGCACCGTACTCGAGGGCACTTCTTTTTTTCTCTGATTAGTCCCAGTCAATTATCGCCAACAAGAAGGTCTTTTCGTTTGCACAGTTTATAATGCGCTCCTTGTCCGAGCCCTGTCCGTCCTTCTCTCTCTCGCTACTTTGACGAACAATAATCACTCACACAGACGAGCGAACTATCGCGGGCTAACTCTTTCGTCTGCACGTACACAGAATGGAAGAAAGTGACCCCCGTTCGAGTCGAGTCCACTTTAGATCCGACTCGAGACGCCCGAGCGTGAAATCGAGCAACGAAAGAAACAAAACATCGTACTCGACCGATCAAATCAATAGGCGATTTGCATGAGATTCTTTCATTCCGCGAATACCATCGAGAAGAGAGTACACGTCCCGATGTTCATGGAAAAACGATGAAAACACGCACGACGACTGAATCTACGAACGGGCTACGTAAGAAAATCACAGAAAAAGACACGTACGCAGAATTAATACGTCGTCTGCGTCGCTTTTTGTTTATTTACTACGTGTTTCTTGTCTTTTGTTTTCTCTTTGACTAATAATTCACAACGTAACAACAACATGACGCGTTCGATCTCTCGCTCCCAAGAGTCCAAAGCCAACTGAACCGAGCGAGAACGGTTTACGCCGTGCGAGTACTCGCTACTGCGCTATGTGTACATATGTATAGCGATATAGCGCTGACTAGGGTAGTACGAACAGTTCGATAAATTAACCTCGTAGGTACGTTCTGCCCTCTCGTCTCTCTGTGAGAGTTTCGACCCTTAAAAAAGTGGGGGACCTCACGTTCGAATTTCATCGCGAGTTCGATTGAGTCTTCTTTGTGCATCGGCGTTGTAGCCAGGGGCAACTTCGGAATCTAAACCACTGGGTTTTTCCATTGGAATTATCCGCGTGAATTATTAATCGATTATAAATAGCTCTGGAATGAATATACGTCCACGGACTTGGCTTTTTTATAGGTTAAATTCGATAACAACATTCGAGCTGCGATCAGGACAAAAGAAGGGTCGAGGAGAAAAAATGATTTCGACATTTTTCTTGGAAATATCTCAATTTTTATCAAATTGCTTTGACGAAACATGCTTTTTGCGTTATACTGTTTGACTATATATTGCGAATACAAAGTAGCTCTTTTGTGCTACTTAGGAGAAATTGATGGACTTTTATCAGAAAACGTGTATTTGTAGTTTTAACAGCGATAAGAGAAAACGATAACGGACCCTTGTCTCCATTTGAAAAAAAAAGAAGAAACTGTCTCAGCGGGTTACGTAGAAGATTACTGGACTAATGTACATCAGCATGATTCACCACTGTCTGGCAGGATGTAATCATACAAATATACTAGCCATTTTATGCATTTTCAGTGAAAAATAAGTCGAGAAAAACGCATGGGTATTTTGAATGTCAGGATCGAATATTTTTTGTCAACTTTTAAAGTTTTTATATATAAAAACCGAATCCTCTAGGCTTCTATAAAAAATTGAAAATGAATATCTCATTGAGAAAATTGAGGGTAAAAATCAGTCGGTAAAAATGGCTGCGTGGTAGTTACAACTTTGGACGCAAAAGAGCGCTGCGTACCGGCCGCATTAATTCTAAAAAAGCAAATAAATATTTTTATAGATGAAGTTATAATTTAAATTCGTTTTAAAACCTTTTTACAATTTTAGAAAGAATATTTGTATAATTTTACAACTGAAATTTTTCGGTAAAGGAAGAAAAATAAAATTGTTCAATTTTGGCGCTTAAAGATTGGTGAGGTTGGTAGCCGATAGAGGCGCTTCGCAGCTAAATCGCTCCTCTCTCGCTCCCTCAACAATGGAGTCTTGTAGGTCGATCTTTGTTGCTCTCAGTTCTCAGTCTCACTTTACTCTTCGCAGTCTTCACTTGTAGGTTGCAGGTGAGTGCGACTTGCTTGTCGCCGCATCACGCATCACTTCGTCGTTTTTCTTGAAGTTTACGTTATCCGAAAAAAATTGCGTGCAAAGATTTGGGAGCCGAAAGCGTCGTTGTGTATTGCAGCTCGGAAAGGACGCCTTCTTGTATCGAACAGGTATGGAAAAGCTCTTTTTTATTTATATTTCTGTATTCTCGTTCCGCCGAAGTTATCGCGTTCCTCAATCGTGTTAGGTTATAATGAATCTCGTATTCGGAAACTTGTACGCCGGTACATTTACAGGTTAGAAAAAATATATTATATAAATATTATAGTAAAAGAATGTTGACAATTCACGGTAATTAAGTAAATTTTAAAAAGAATAGGAAAATTGAGAACAAGCCCGAAAAAAAAATTTGAAACATTTTATGAGTATTGCAATTTTTAATATGGATACAAACACTGAGTATTCAAACGAAAAAGTTTGAAACATTCACAGAATTGTACTTTGAATATGGATTAAAGTATTGAGAATCGAAACATTGAATATGGATAATATTCAACCAATTGTGCAAATTGCGTATCTAAACTCTGGATATTAGAATCACCAAACTTTCATGAAATTCTCGGTTTTTCATATTCAAAAGACATATAAACGTTCAATATTAGAAAAAAATTGACAAATTGAAGCAAAATGTTGCCATTTTTAATATTTATACAAACACTGAGTATTCAAACAAAAAAGTATGAAACATTTGCAGAATTACATTTCCAGTTTGGATAAATGAACTGAGTATTGCAATCTGAAATGTGGATAATATTCTATCTATTGCATATAGAATGTACAAATTGTACATATAAACACCAAGTATCGGAACGAACAAAACTTTCGTAAGGTTCACAGTTTTACATGTTCAAAAGAGACACAAAAATTGAGTATTAAAACAAAAAATGTAAAGAGCAACAAATTTTCAATTCATATTTTAAATTCTGCATGATCAAGTGACACCAAATTTTACATATATGTACTTTAATACATCGTTAAAGAATTCCTGCACTAAGTTTCAAGAAATTCTATTGTTAATGATTTTCAAGTATCACTTACGTTAATCGAAAGGAAGGAAAAAAACTTTTGTAGCATCGAATTCAAACTAGATAAAAAACCAATATATTCAAAAAAAATGTGGAAAAATTTCATAACATTAAAGTTTCTAATGTGCATACCAGCACTGAGTATTGAAAAAAAATTTAAGTATTTGAGTTTAACAGCATACTCAATTTTTGAAATGAACGGCAACACTGAGTATTGAAGTTGGAAATGTGAATATCATTTACATTATCGTGTATGGTGGACAAGAGATAAAAGCCCTGAGTATTGAACACGAGATGCTGATAACTTGTACAGTATTGCAGTTTTTAATATGGACAGACACGAGTATTGCCACGACAAAATGTGGATAAAATTAATGGTATTGCAAATTTTAATATGGTACGAAACACTGAGTATTGCAAAATCAACATGTGAACAAAATCAAAAGTATTACAATTTTATAATGGATAAGAAATCTGAGTATTAAAACTGAATATCCAAATGAATTGTACAGCATTGCAATTTTTAGTATGGATACACACAGAGTATTGCAACAACAAAATTTGGACACAATAGATAGTATTGAATCTTTCAAAATGTATACAAACACTGAGTATTACAATAACAAAGTTAATAGTATTGCATTTCGACAATGGATATACTTAAAAACTGAGTATTAAAATTAAATGTACGAATCAAATATACAGTATTGCAATTTTTGATATGGATACAAATACGAGTATTGCTACAACATGTGGATAAAATGACCAGTATTGCAACTTATAATAGAGTCACAAACACTGAGTATTGCAACACCAAAATTTTGAAAAAATTAAAAGTACTAGAATTGTACAATGGATATAGAATCTGAGTTTAAAAACTGAATATTCGAATGAATTGTACAGTATTGCAAAATTTAGTATGGATACACACAGAGTATTGCAACAACAAAATGTGGAAAAAATTGATAGTATGGCATTTTTTTAAATGTATACAAACACTGAGTATAACTATAACAAAATTAATAGTATTGCATTTTGACAATGGATATATTTAAAAAGAGAGTATTAACATTAAATGAATGAATCAAATATACAGTATTGCAGTTTTTGATATGGATATAAATACGAGTATTGGAACGACATGTGGATTAAATTAACGGTATTACAGTTTTTAATATAGTCACAAACACTGAGTATTGGAACACCAAAATGTGAACAAAATTAAAAGTATTACAATTCTACAATGGATATGGAATCTGAGTATTAAAACTGAATATTCGAATGAATTGTAAAATTAATAGCATTGCATTTTCATAATGGATATATTTAAAAAGTGAATATTAAAATTAGATAAATGAATCAAATGTACAGTATTGCAGTTTTCAATATGGATACAAATATGAGTATTGTAATAATGAAATGTGGATAAAATTGACAGTATTGCAACTTTTAATATAATCACAAACACTGAGTATCACAACACCAAAATATGGAAAAAATTGAAACTATTGCAATTTTTAATATGATCATAAACACTGAGTATCACAACACCAAAATATGGAAAAAAAAGTATCAAACTCTAGAATGGATATGGAATCTGAGTATTAAAACTGAATATTCAAATGAATCGTACAGTATTGCAAAATTTATTATGGATATACACAGAGTATTGTCACAACAAAATGTGGACAAAATTAATAGCATTGCATTTTCATAATGGATATATTTAAAAAGTGAATATTAAAATTAGATAAATGAATCAAATGTACAGTA
>JAPYYX010000610.1:0-50917 GCA_030522605.1 Cremastinae sp. B BG-2022a | reverse complement strand
CATTGCGCCACGAGTGGCCGTTTTTGGCGACGATTCGCTCGAGAAGTCTCGGGATATTGTGGGTATGCGGAGAACGGTCTCCTTATACAGGCTTCATAATTTTTATCATCAGTCAAAAAATTAGCTGGTTATCATCGGTTGATACTCAACCGTTTTTTTTTTAATTTTCGAACGCAACGCACTTCGGTGCTCACGGCGCAATGAATTTACGAACAAAGTCGGATACCTTCAATTTCTTGCGTTACCTCAACGCGCCGTAATTTCGGGCAGGTGCGAAAAATTTATTAGATTGCTCGTCAGTGTCGACGATTCGTTTGGTCTCTTTCATTCGTTATTCGCGTTTTTATAATTTCACGAGTGTCGCACGCGACGAAAAAGGTCCGAGTCATAAGTAAAACGCGAGAGAGCTGAGAAATGGCTTCGAAGGGTCAACGGTGGCTCGTTGATTCGGGAATCCTTCGAAAAAAGAACGGCGATGAGGAGCCTCAGGAGCTGCTGATGTTCGGATACAGCTGCAAATTATTTCGGGACGATGAGAAGGCGAAAATGATTGATCAGGGGAAGCATTTGATACCGTGGATGGGCGATAACACATTGAAGATAGACAGGTCCGTTTCTCTAACCTAGCAAAAAACAAAAAAAAAATACTCCAAAACACGTACAATAAAATAATGAGAAGAAAGTTATCGTCTTTTAGGCATAATCATTGCTAAGATTTATTTATCTCTTGTAACGCGCAACGGTTACATTTAAAACCACGTAGAGGCATGAAAGATCTTCGTGAGAGAAGAAACACGTCCGAGACGAAGGAAAGTCGGTTGTGCGATCCAAACGATGGGGGAGAAAAAAGCCAAAATACGAGAGAAAAAAAATTTGTATATCAACGAACGTGCGATTGACAGAAAAAAAAAAAACGTATTGCGCACGGATAAGCATTCTTGGAGACTGTTTAAGGTTTCCGCAGGTGTCCTTCCATCGAGATGGGACGGCGCGCTCTAAGGGCGCTACACAGTAAGATGCTTGCGAGTGAAGTGGTGCTTACCGCCGAGCGTCCCAGCAGCAAGGTGAGACACAGCGTAGAGAGACAAGTGGCAAGCCGACGGTCGTATGTATTTTTTTTGTTACGATCGCGCGGCATGGTATGTATTAGAGTCAAAGAACAAAAAGATAAGAGAGAGAGAGAGAAGAAAAACAAAATGATAACGAGATGAAAATCAAACAGAATCAATAATTCGATGAAAAGAAAATTGCGAACGTTTTGTTTCTCGACGATGCTAACAGTGAAAATTATTATCCTCTCCCAAAATTTGTACTAAGTTCCAGATATTCAACTTTGGATACTTTGATACATGAATTGGTGTAAAAAGAAAATATTTTTTAATTTCCCAAATACCTGCCGTGTCCAGTTCCTCGTCGTTTCCTCTAGAGTCTAAGATCTTTGATCTCTGCTGGTTTTTTTCAATGAATTTTCTTCACAGGATCCTCTGAGAGCTTGAATTGTTTTATTAATTCTCTAATTATTTGCAGATCATCCGCGAGAGCAGTGATTAAACTTAGAGAGGAAGCGAGATTATCTCGATGGGAATATTAATTCAATCTTTATGTGTCTGTAGATACGATGGACGTGGGGCACTGGCCGATCTCAAGAGTCACGAACCTCCATCCGGTGGATACGACCAGAGAACCATACTCACAGAGGAAGAGATTCGGGTGGAACAACTTTGCGACGAGGAACGCTATCGTTCGTTGTACAACAATGACATTGAGGAGGCAACTTACCATGGTAAGAATCAAGAATCAATCAAGCAAAATTCGTATCGATGCAGACACTTTGATTACATTATAAAATTTGAATCAATTTTTTACGTTACAGAAGAGGAAATGAAAAGGTTGCATCAAGCCCTCGACTCGGAAAATTCTTATGGACAAGTGTCTTACAATTATAACGACGATCAAGACAGTCAAAAGGCCTTGAGCGAAGATACACAGAGTCCCAAGCCATCCGATGGTTCACAGGAGGAGGAAGATCAGGCTTTTGTTGTTCCACCGGAATTAGAAGTTGCAGAAGATATGGTTTTGGTAAATATAATAATTCAATTTATGAATTATTCATAAACGATTACATCAGTTTTCATTTACTTTAATAAAAATGACTGAGAATCTAAAAGTTGAAAAAGATCAAAAAAATTTAACTAAAATTAACCAAAAGTGACCGATCCATCTTAATTTCTTTTTTACAGCCTGAAACACAGAAACTGAACGCTATAATAACAAAAACCGCGTTATTCATAAGTCGTCAAGGTGGCCAAATGGAAATTCTTATAAAAGCGAAACAGGCGAACAATCCGCAATTCTCTTTTCTATCGATCGACGGACCACTTCATCCGTACTACAGATTAGTGCTCGAGGCTATAAAATCGGGAAAATACAATCCGGAGAAGCAACCAGAAAAAGAGGAGTCTGGTAAGTTTCTCACCAACCTGTATATTTTTTCAAAAATTCGAGAAAATAAATATCTTATAAAAATTTTTAAAAATCCAGAATCTGACGAAGAATCGGAAGAAGATGACGAGCCCTACCTGCATCCGAGTCTCGCTTCGTCTCTCACCAAAGTAGAAGCTGTAAGTTATCCGGATTATCATAAATTTTAGATAATGATTCCTGATTTTGATATATGAAACTTACACATACAAAACTGCTGTAAAACCATACTAGAAATTCGCCATTACGTACGCTGCTTTCGAAATCATTCGCTCACCGTCTGGTGAGTGCGGGGAACGATATTTCGCTGGTACTTTAACATCGTCCAGCGACTTTGAAGGCCTGCAGTCGTTGAATTTGATGAAATGTCGAATGTCTTATTCGAGTCTTCGGATGATAAAAACAAAAAACGGAGACGTTAAAAGTATTGATGAAAGAGTCAGAAACACCGCACGCCCTTTAAAATCGCCGCATGAGCTTTAAACGGAGATGGCGTAAAAAAATAAACGAAAAAAAACTCGGTGAATACGTAAATTTTCGGAGCTAATCCTTACGTAAAATATTTCTGTTTCCAGGACTGGTTCTGGTATGCATTGGATCTGCCGTTGTGCTCCTTTCCTTTTCTCTATTTAACCCTTTCCCGCTTCCAAATTCATACTTCATTGAAATGTGATTAAACAAGAGGAAAAACAAGCACGTCTACTTCATCTATATCAATAGCCAATGAATCTAAATATTATTTTCGATTGTCCAACAGGCGCCCAGTATACCGAGTATACAGTACAAACCTTCAGCGGATTGCGCCTATTCCATGCTCGTCAACAAAATCACAGGAAAACCACCACCGAATCGTGTACCACCTCCATTGCCTCCAGAGGCTCCGGTTCAACCTGTGCAGCAACCTGGTTATTATCCACCTTATCCCCAAGTTCAGGTAAAAAAATATTTAAAAAATTTTGAAAAAAATATATGTTTTGAATGAAAAATTTACAAATCGATTGATAAAAGAGAAAAGTAATTCTACCGTCTAGTTTTTTAGTTATTCAATTTTGAAGTTTTGTGATTCTTCCATTTAAGGTGATGTTTAAGTGTCCTATATCGTGTTAAATCGAACTTTGCTATTTTTTCTGAAAATAATCAATTTTTCGAAGAAAAAAAAGAACCACGTTATTCTCTTCCCACCAATAAATACCGTGATTCTCCTCTTTTTTCTCAAACATCAAATTTCTGAGAAAATAGCAAATTCGTCTTGCATCTGTCCCTCTCGCACTTATGGGGGTTAAACATCACCTTAAATGCGTGTTAAACGCAGTGAAAAAATTCGTTTTTCAAAATAACTCAAAAACGGTTTTTACCATTATAGAAAAAAATGAGATGTTAGAGTACTTTGTAAAGAATATTCAGAAAAAAATGAGCTTGATTTACGGTCTAGTTTCGGAGAAAAAAATTATTTAGTGAAAATCACACACTTACTTCAGTCAGAGAATTTTCAACGTTCGCAAAATGGCAACGCGAAAATTTCGTAAAATATATCCACTATATATACCCCTTTTTTCATCGATGAAAATCTTAAAATTTATCAAAATTAATTTCCCAAAAATTGCAAAAAGGGACCCCACCCCATGTTTATACGGCAACCAGCGATCGAACTACCTTACATTATTTCAAATCGATTTGAATGAATTTCCACATGCAAATATTCTCATATTTAAACTTTTTATATTTTTAGAATTACGCATCTACGTATGTGGCTGCACCTCAACAATATTCTCATGGGCCTGTTTTGTACGGATCGAGTGGTCGAGCGAAGTCTCCACCTCGTGTGACGGTAACGACGAACGAGGAAACTCCGACGACGCCGATCGTCAAAGAAAATCCAACGCCGCTCGTGCCGTACGGTCCAACACCGCCGAAACCTCTCAGCCGTCCATCTTTCATCGTTCCTCCTGCGGATGTTCAGATAATAATCGACAAAATGGCGAGTTACGTGGCGAAGAACGGCCGAGATTTCGAAGCCATTGTAAAAAACAAAGGAGATCCCAGATTCAATTTTTTGGAGCTATCTCATCAGTATCACGGCTACTACGCTCATAAATTGACAATATACGAAGGTGCAGTCAATTCGAAAGTTTTGACGGAAGAGGAATTGTTGAGGAAGCAGGAGCCTCAGGAAGAGAAGCAAAAGAAATTGGAAGAATTGCAGAAGAAACAGCAAAGAATGGAGGAAGTTCAGAAAAGAGTGAAAATGATTCAGGAAAAAAAGAAGAGCGACTTGAAGGAGGAATTGTCCAATAAACAAATAACAACTGTATCTTTTTCTATAAAAAAACCAAAAGACAGTGACGCACCGGTCATAGAAAAACGCAGCGCGTTGCCGATGGAAGAGAGCGACGACGACGCTGATGTGAACGAGAAAAAAAGGGACAACGGTTCATCGAAAGTTTGCTCGCCGCCTCGTGAGACGATCGAGGACACTCGCCTGCCGAAAATGGAAAGAGAACCATCCAAGATCGAGCGCCCAAAAACCGAGGAGAAAGAACTCGTTGATCTTACGGACGATATTCTCGAAGACTGTCAGAAGGAAATCCGTCACAAACAAGCGGAGGATCGCGTCAGAGACTCATCGGGGACTACCGAAAAATCTGCTGGAACGTCTCGTGAGAGACAATTACAATTAGAGAGGAAAAAGAAAGCAGCGATGTTCCTCAGTCAGATAGTTCAACAGAATCCGGTCCTGGCAAAGACCAACGTTGAATCGAGAGTGGAGAACGACGACTCGGATGAGATACGTTCGTTACCATCGCCGAGTCAACTTGACACGGAATCGCCGAATTCACGAGTCGGTGCGACTACTTCTCTCATGAATCGCCTCAAGAGCGCAGACTTAGCGTCCAAAAGGTCAAGACCACGATCCAGGAGCAGAAGCGGCAGCTGGGATGCTCCCTCGGATCGTCATAAAATTCACAAGAAGCACAAGAAGAAAAAAAGTTCTCATAGAAGGTGAAAAACAAAATCTTATTTTCAATAACTTATTTTATGAAAAAAAAAATGTTCTAATTCGAAAGTCATGTAACAATTTTCATGAGTACGCTCATTCGTATATTAATGTCGAAAGTTTATTCATAATATTATAATTTAAAAAATATTTGTAAGTCAAATGTGTAATTATATTTTTATCTATTCTACCTCTAGTCATGAGAGTCCGAGCGCTTCGCGTTCCCACAAATCAAAAAAGAGCAAAAAATCATCATCGAGGCATCGTACGCGTTCACGATCACCGGGAAGAAGGCACCAACCGAGCTCAAGACGTTCAAGGGCCGAGAGTGAGTCGAGCAGTTCGGATTCCAGTGAGCCTTGAAAAAAAAAAGAAACTTTTTAAATTTATTAATGAATTATAATCTGATGTATATGTTAAATTGTACATATATACATATACCAGTACGTAATGAAAAATGGTCATAATCGTAAATAGATTTACTACGAAGTGTCGTCTTGAACAGTGTGAGAGATGATTCAATAAATGATAAAAAAAATACGAAAGGAAAACAAGGAAATGAGAAGGAGTACGATTATCTTCCTTGTCTCACGATCATAATTAATGGCCCTGCTCTCTTTCTAGCGATATCAACGAATTTCTTTTCTGTCTCTTCGCTTGGCAGACAAACAATTTCTCTTCGGTGCATCGTGCGTCATTTTTCAACTTTTTACCCAAACACCAAGTTCACGGTTATCGGAAGAGCCTCGACACACAAACAAATAATTGTTTGACGAAGATCTCGCCAAGGTTTCCTCGTACATCGTGATATTGATAATTCTTTTTTCTACCTCTCGAAAACAGTGCTTGAGAATATTCTATAGACATTGAGGATTCATGAGTGCTAAGATATTTTATAAAATTCTTAAGGCTATTATAAAAAAGTAGAAGATGCAGGTATTCTTGTAAAAATGTTCGAATGAACTCTCGTGAACTTCTGACCGTGTGGAAATTGAACATTCATCGAAAATTTTCCATGAAGATAAAATAATTGTTGCAAAATGTAAATATTCTATTCACAGATAATTGACAACGAATTTAATTTTTTTTTGTGAAACAATCTCTTCTTTTGTGTTAAATTTTTATTAAGTATGTGCTCGTTTCAACCAGCAATGAAATAATCAATAATTCATTATTTTGTTTTGGAAAAATTATTGTTATTACTGCTGTTATTGCACAAGTATGAATTTTGATAACGATATCACATTTTTTATAACGTAATCACTAATGTTATCATTTTTCCATATATCTGGAAATTTCAGGATGAGAATGCATTATCGTAACTTCGGGTTCAGGTCACCGATCGTTCTTGCGAGGGATGGAGAAAAGTCGAGCGCTGATATCCGAGGCTCAATTTCGTCATTAGCCAAATTTCACGATGAAACAAGGACAGCGCGCTCGTTACCTTTTATTGAAGAAATTGTGCAACGAGCTCGGAGCGACGAGCGTTTAAATAAACACAAAGGTGACCGCGATATCGGAGTCAATTAAATTCAATTACGAAGGAAGTCCGAGAAATGTATTTTAGGCATTTTCACATGAACAAAGGACTTTTTCTTCTTAGTTTTTTTTTTCTTTCGTCATTCACCAGAAATGATAAGGGGACAAATTTTTTTTATCTGCTCATTAGGAGGCTGTCAGAGCTCTCAGCATTGAGACTTCAATCTTTGTCCTTCGATTTTAATTGCGAGTAAAATTCAAATGATTTTTTGTATTTGAAAGAAATTTCTGTGCACCTTCAGTAAATTATTTTAATGGGGACTATTTTGAGAATAAATGGGATTTTGAGTGAAAGAGACAATTCATCTGTGCTAAATTGTTATTGATAATGAATTCTGAGTGGTTTTTTATTTACTCGTTAAATAATCGTTTTCATCGCTTCTTTGATGCTTTTATCTGTAGATATGTTTTTCAATTGTATTGCACAGACTTGTTGTCGGGCATCGTGATTTAAAGAATCTCGGTTGATAGTGAATCACGAATACAATACAGCCAAGAGACATTTACAAATAGTCGTAGATTTATTGAAGATGCTACGCAGATGCTTCCTACTGCGTCGAATGAAAAAAAAGAACATACAAATATTTCGTTCGACTATTTTTCAAGTTCTAGATATTGAATAATTTTTTTAAGTAATTGAATTCTTGATTCTCACTTTTCAGAAACAAGAAGACACCAAAAATTATTCAATTTTTTCGCCGGAAATACGGAATTAGCTTGTCACTTTCCTCTGATTTAGAGAATCCTGATTTACATTTTTTATGATTTGCCTCGAATTTTTCATCGTCTTCTCTTATCTTTTTTTATCATTGACGTTAATCGTTGAAAAATAATTTGTGACCGTCAGAAAGAATCTCGCTTCAAAAAATTACGTTTGAGAAACGAAACTCGGGTGATAAATTCTTGATGAAAAAAATGTGAATTTTAATTTTTATTCTATAAAAACAGAAAAAAATGAATGACAAAAAATGTGATATTTAATACAATTGATCTTTTTGTTTCAGGTTCGATTCGTGCTTTGATTTTTTTTTCTCAAAAAAAAATTATAATACCGGAAATGGCAGAATGATATCGAAGTCAGCGACTGAATGTTCTAATTCAGAATAAAGTGCGGTGGACGCAGCAATTTCAATATTTCAATAAACAAAGTGTTACCACATTCCGTGCCCCGGGTTTGATGACGTTTTTTAAGACAGTTTAGAAATGCATCAGATTTTCAATGCTCATAAGAAACGTAACAGTGAGATAAGAGATAATAAATTTCTCGTACGTATTTACATGTATATTTTACAGATCGAGATGAGAGGTCAAGGGTGAAATCTCGACAATTTATAAACTCAACTCGGACGCAGGATCCGTTTCAGTTAATCCGTTATTCTTCATCGGGAAGCGTCCCGTAATTTTTTCGTTTTTCATTTTCTTCGAAAGTTGTGCGCAAATAATCATGACGACGAAAATTACTGTGAGTTAATTATCAAGATTATTTTTGATAAAAAATTACTGCTCGTTTGCATAGGATTTTTTTCTGGAAAGAGGAAAAAAAATTCAAATTTTTTTAAAAACTTCTTTGAAAATGTGAAATATATTCGATAATACTTGAGTGTCAATTGCTTATCGTAATTACAATACAATTATGAAATAATTGAAGTTTAATGTGAGTTAAATATCAAGATTATTTTCGATAAAAAATTACTGCTCGTTTGCATAAGATTTTTTTCTGGAAAGAAGAAACAAATTTTCAAATTTCTTGAAAAACTTCTTTGATTACGTGAAATATATTCGATAATACTTGAGTGTCAATTCCTTATCGTAATTACAATACAATTATGAAATAAGAAATAGTTGAAGTTTAGTGTTTTTCAAAATTGAAATATGTGATAATTTGAGGTAATTGGCGTACTTAATCTATTTTGCTATCAAAATATAAGACGATAATACCGTATCAAAGTCATAAATTTCCTGATAAGAGAGCATGCATTGCTAAAGTCTACTTGTGCGAAAAATAATTTCCTAATCGCGTTGAAGTTTTCACGGTAAAAACAAATTCGTACGAAAAAAAAGTTTCACGCAGAAACGTCGAACGTAAATTCTTCTGTCAATTAAAACTAATTTGAAAATTATTTTTTCTTGTTCAATTTTATCAGTTTCGCTTCATGTTTTTTGGTAATTGATTGATTTTTTTGATAAATTTCATGACAAATTGACCATAAGAATTGCGATCGGTATTTTTTCCAATTTTTTTGAATTTTTAATGAAAGAAAAAAAAATCCTTGCAAATGTTATTCAAAAAAATTCTAAATGTTAAATACAGTTTTAATCCAGAATTTAAATTTTAATCATGATAAGTTGACCACAAGAATTGCAATCGGTATTTTTTCCAATTTTTTTTATTTTTAATGAAAGAAAAAAAATCCTTGCAAATATTATTTAAAAAAATTCTAAATGTTAAATATTTTTAATCCAGATGAAAAACACGAATCATTTTTCTCGAGCATCATCATTTTCTTGTTACAGGTCACGACGAATTTTCACGCATGTAATTCGATCTCCGATATTTTTCTTCAATCCGCATTGAAGATAAAAAATCTTGAAAAAATCGCCTCGATAATCTAAATCACAACGAAAAATAGATAAAGGAACAAAAAAAAACGGAAAATTAATCGTTAAATCAAATTCCAATGGAGCGTCAGAGATAAAATTTATGGAACGACTTATTGGAGCGAGAATCAAATCGCGATAAAATTCAAGAGAGTAACGAAAGCGACTCGTGATGTGCGTAAACACGTTCCCTTCTTGATTTCTCGCATACAATCTCGAGGATCGCTCTCACGACGTGTAATATCTAATCGTCCTTTGTGATACATATTTTTCTCTCTTTTTTTTTTCATATCGGTCATACACTCTCGAAGCAGCTCGAGGTCGCGAGCACGCGAGTGGATTCCCGCGTTCGGAGCATCTCGCCGCTGGGCTCTATTGTCTGACGGGAGAGGACAGTCGGGGAGACGGTTGCGGCTCGACGAACGCTCGAATTCAGTACACAGTCGTTTTTCTTCATGAGACGATCCCGTTCGAGCTTCGGTGACGCAGAACGCGCTCGCGGACGTTATCAGCGACGCGCGAGCATTATCACTGTATCGCACAGACGTGAATACTCATTTTTTTATCACGCGTAGAAAATAATACGCTCCAGTGGGGGCGGAGGGCGCCACGGTAGGGAATATTTAAGCGAAGCTTCCTCGCGACGAAATTCAGTAACAGCGAGTTTCTTCGAAGCGTCTCGTTTCGCTCAAATTCCCTCGAAGAAGAAAAAAAAGAACCGAGAATAACCGTCTCACGTGAAATCGCGAAGAACCGAGTTCTTCGCAATTTATTATCTTCACAAACGGCTCGTACAAAGGCTTCGAAAATTCTACGCCCAGCCAAAAAAATCTATTCCTTGGAACTCAAAGTTCCTTGAGAAAGGATTTCGTCTTTCCGTAATCGAATTTAATATCCGTCGTTGAAATAAATTGGAACGAAGAATCATGTTCACTATCATGACGTATCGAGCTGTTCAACAGCCTGGTAAGAAAATTCATCGATTTCGTTCTCGTGTTTTAAATTGAAAGAAAAAATTGCGTATGGCTTCGTTGGTCGCGTACAAAAGTCACGGATGAATTTGTAGAATATTTTAAATTTAAGAATTATTGTTTGTAAAATATTATTCGTTGCCTATAGTAATAAATTGTGAAGAACCGAGTTCTTCGCAATTTGTTATCTTCACAAACGGTTCGTGCAAAGGCTTCGAAAATTCTACGCCCAGCCAAAAAAATCTATTCCTTGGAACTCAAAGTTCCTTGAGAAAGGATTTTGTCTCTGTAATCGAATTTAATATCCGTTGAAATAAATTTGAACGAAGAATCATGTTCACTATCATGACGTATCGAGCTGTTCAACAGCCTGGTAAGAAAATTCATCGATTTCGTTCTCGTGTTGTAATTGAAAGAAAATTGCGTATGGCTTCGTTAGTCGCGTACAAAAGTCACGGAATTCGTAGAATATTTTAAATGTAAGAATTATTGTTTGTAAAGTATTATTTATCGCAGTTTGTTAATTTCCTTTTTTTTTAATTTCAGTCCCATGGCCAGACCATCGGCCTCCTCGACCCGTCCGAGAAGCTTCGACCGGAGGCCGTTTATGCGGGAAAATTGGAGAGTCAGTTCAGAAATTACTCCGTAGACCCGTCCGACCCAATTAAGGAGAGAGTACGAAGAACTTATCACGCGATGCACACCAATCAGACAGTCGACTTTGTCCGATGTTAGTGCTTTGAGTCTCTGATTTTATTCAATAACAATGCAAGCTCTTGAGAGCGAAAATATGAAAAAAAAATATGTACTGCACTTGTTGACTGTTAGACTTTTCTGTTCAATCTGTGTCTCGAAAAATGATGAATTTACCATAGAAAATAAGCAAAATTATGAACTATAACGATATATTGATCTGAAATGTTTTGTACGTTATATTAAACAATCCAAAGAAGAAATACAGCATAGCAATAAACAATTATTTTCTTCATTTCGAATTAAACTTTTTTTACCATCGGTCGCGTTAGAGATTCTTTTTATTAGAAAAAAACAAAAATTTATTCATTCCTTTCGAATGAAATACGTCTTTTTATTGTTAGTTATGTCGGAGACTTTATTTTTATTAGAAAAAAAATAAATGTTGACAGCTAAAATGGAAAAATGGCTTAAATTTGATACAATGAAGATGAGCGTGAAGGATGCTCTTCTCAAGCTGAATGATCTCGTGGACGAGAGCGATCCCGACACGAGCATGCCAAACATCGTTCACGCCTTTCAGACCGCTGAATCCGTAAGAGAGAATCATCCGGATTTGGACTGGTTTCATCTGGTTGGACTTATTCACGATCTGGGCAAAGTAATTCGTTTTCTCCCTCGACGCACTTTTTCCGATTGAGAACAAAATCTTTCAAATTCCATAATAATTTTTAAACATTTAAAAAATTGATTGAATTATAAATTACTGTTGGAATTATAAATTAATTTGAATAGATCATTACAAATTCGTACTGAAATAAATTTAAAAAATATTAATAGCAAATATGTGGTAAATTAATTTTAAAACATTTGAAAGATTGGTTAAATTATAAATTAATGTTGCAATTATAAATTAATTTGGATAGATCGTTACAATTTCGTAATGAAATAATTTAAAAAATATTAATACTGATAAAAAAAAATTTCCTTCCAGGTGATGGCTTTCTATGGAGAACCTCAATGGGCCGTGGTCGGAGACACTTTTCCCGTGGGTTGCGCTTGGGGCGATTCGATCGTGTACAGAGATTCGAGTTTCGAGGACAATCCCGATGGCCAGGACGCTCGCTACAAGTAATATTTTTTTTTCTATCCACCGATCTGCGTCTCGATCCTCACGATCCGAATCGAGGACGATAATGACACGATTGTTATGATTCAGCACGAAATACGGAATGTACAAGCCCTATTGCGGATTGGAGAATTTGATAATGTCTTGGGGACACGACGAATATTTGTATCGAGTTCTGAAGCACAACAAAGCGACGATACCAGAGGAAGGCCTAAGTATGATCAGATATCATTCATTTTATCCTTGGCACGCTGGCGGTGACTATCAGTACTTCACGACCGAAAAAGATCGCAAGATGCTCCCTTGGGTCCTCGAATTTAAGTGAGCATCTGAAAAATATAGTTCTAATTTAAAAATGAACAAAAAGTAAAAAAAAAAATTTTTTAATTTTTTCTAATATTTTATTAAAAATAATTAAAATGGAACTGTAATTAATTATTAATTATTTCTTATATTATTTATACGTTAATTAAATTTGTAGTCATTCGTTGGATTAATTACGTTTCAGCAAATACGATTTGTACACGAAAAGTGGAAAAGTTCCTGACATCGACGCTCTGTGGCCGTATTATGAGAAACTCATAAAGAAATATCTACCTGACATCCTCGAATGGTGAACAGAAACATTGGGGAACTTCGGAGAAGATACGGGTCAAAGCTTAATCGAGAAACGCTTATTTCTACATTTTTTAAAATCTGCAATAAAAATAGATAATTTTATATATTTTATTGTGCTAATAACGAAAAAATGCGATATTTTATGTATAAATTTAATAATTGTATGTTATTCTTATTTGTCAAATGAATTTTTTTTTAATAAAAAATTTATGTGCAATTGATGTAATTTTTAGTTGAAGAAACGCGAGCTTCCATTTTTCTTCCAGTCAATACGCGTGTCAGTTGCAGTACCAGAGACCGTTAAAACATAAAAAATCAAAATAGCTGTTGAATTATGTTTTTCGCTTGGAGAATATAAATAATTAATCGATTTTTTAATCCATATTTGTACTTGAGAAGTGAATTTTTACAATCATCAAATCTGTGATCAAGATTCCACGTCAGTTATGGAAGTCGCGAAAAAGTGAGCTTCCAATTTGTTCAATTTCCGGTCAACACACGTACTTCAAAAATAATAAAAATAAACCGGAAATACGTGAAATGACTCGTGCAATCGACAGGCGAGTTGAGTCAGGATCGCAACTACTTTTTTCTCATTTTTTATTCGTCACAACTGGAATTGATACGGCAAAATCGAAGACCGTACGAAGTAAAATAAGTTTTTTACAGTTACATCATCGAAAGCGTGAGTATGAAATTAAATTCAAAAAAAAACATGAAAACGTTTTTATCGGGATCGTAAAATTTTTATTTTTTTGCAAAAGACATTTCCGATCGTTATCGATTTCGAGCATTCTCTACATTTTACAATTATCGCACAGGAGAGACAAAAATAAAAATTCTTCGTCTTTTCAGAATCTCGCGAAAACTTTGAAATTTATATTGTGCTTCCGATTTCCCCCTCTATTTTGCGATATATCGAAAAGAGAGAGAGAGACGTGTACATGATAAACGTGTATAGGGCGAAGCTCGAAACTCGAAGAACGTGATCACGCGCTCGGGAGCAACGAACAGTGTGCGGAGCGTCCCGCCAAAAATCTTGCGGAACCGCTGGCTGCAGTAACGTGTTTTCTGTACACATGCGACCGGCTGTCCGTACGCGGCAACGAAAAGATCTTTCGATAGTTGTAAAACAATAAAAATTCCGCGTCAAACGAATAATTAAAATGCGCAAAACAACGAGAAAAGTCGAAGAAGAGTCTGCCGAGAGCAAGGACGTGTCGCCATCGAAAAAAGCGAAACTGAAGGAAAACAAAGAAACGAGGGAAGAAGCTCAAGTGGTCGTTTCCAGCAGATTGACCCGAGCTGCGAAAAATGCGAATATCGCTGCAACGCAATCGAGCAACGGTGAGAACAACGTCGTAGCGAAAAAACCACGTGGCAGGGGAAAACCGGCGCTTCGAAGATCCAACAGCAGCAGTGACATTGTTGAGGCTAGCACGACGAAAAAAGCGGATTCCAAGTTGAAGGTAGTCAAGAGTCAGAGTGTAGAAAATCTCAATGAAGAAGCACCACCTTCCAAAAAGTCCAAGGCCGCGCCGGCCAAGGCAAAAAAAACAAATGCTAAAAAAGGAAATGAAGGTAAAATATTGCATTTTTTATTTTTTATACAGTAAATAATTTCTATAATTTTTATAATCAGTATTTCTGTTGTACGCTTTATTGGGATTGACCAGTGTAAGTGCCAATTCATTAATTTTATTTGAAGTTCATCTATTTGCGAAGAATTTCAACATAAATTAATAAATATATAAAAATTTGAAAATTAAAAACATGGAATAAAATCTCAATTTGTTGTAAAATTAATAATAATGTATACATCATCCTAAGATATTTCAGCATTTTGATGAAATAATTTCAGAGATAATTGAAATATGGCAATAACTACAAATTCATAAACTATTGCAGAAGCCGCTGAAGTTGAAGCTGTTCCAAAAAGAGTTCGCAATACAAGAGGAGCACCTGCAAACAACGATGCTGAGCCAGCGGTTGAGGAAAAACCTGCGAAAGGAAGGGCAGCTAAGGCTGCCGTGAAGGAGAAAGCCCCTCCCAAGGAGAAAGCTGCCCCAATGGAAAAAGCGGCTCCAAAGGAAAAAGCACCTGCAAAGGAAAAAGCTCCTGAAAAAGAAAAAGCTCCAGCCAAGCCAAAGGCACCTCCAAGAAAAAAAGCAGCAGCGAAGGACAAAGCACCGGCTGCCGAAGAGGATAAGGTCGATGAAAACGACACCGAGGATGTTCCTGAGGAGGCAGTCAAGGGAAAAAAGGGAACAGCGGCTGCTAAGAAACCCCGTGGGAAGAAAGTCGCGATTGATGCTGAACTCCCTGAGAAGGAGACGGATTTGCCAGATGAAAATTCAGCGAATGCTGAGACTGAAAGCACAGAAGAATTAAAAACTGCGAAGCCTGCCAGGAAAGGTAAAGCACCGGTTGGTAAACCTCGCGGTAAAAAAGGTGCAGCAAATGCAAAACAAAACGATCTAGAGGAAAAAGGAACTGATGATGTACCAGAAAACTCAGAAGAAAAGGAAACCAATGGCGCACCTCAGGAAGATAAAGACGTTTTGAACGAAAGCAGCGGGTCTCTGGAATATCCAGAAGTACCGCCTCAAAAATTGGTTGATACGGTTTAGATAAAAAAAAGTTGCCAGAGTTATTTTGTTTTTTGTTCTGCATCGACGCCTCGATTATTCTTATTTTTAATTATCTTCATTCTTTAATCAATATTTAAATAACGTTCGACGGCGGGTACTTGCTGTTTCGAACAACGACCGCAACTCGTCGTAAAACTGGCTTCTAAAGGTCATTCAATTTTTTACCAAAATCCACAAAATTCGACAAAGAGCACAAATCTCAAAGAAGTTGTGTATTTCTTATTTCACACATAAAATTCAAATATTAATTATTTTTTAGTACTTTCTTCTGTATATATTAAGTCAAAACGAATTCTCCTTGTTCCCTAATGTAACCTACGATATTTATTTTTCAAAATAAATTGTTAAAAAATGAACATTCTTTCCTAAAGAAACAAAATTGTTGCGCTTGATCAACAGAAATTCTCCGCAACGTTTTTACGAATAAAAATTATTTTAAAAATTTCAAAAATTCCCGCCATTTTGTGAAGACAGATTTTAGAAACGCCGGCCGACGTCCAGATGGCGCTGCGATCCCGTTTTCAGTCATCGACGGCAGCCGGAGTGGGGGAAAGAGCTTGCGGCGACTAGCGAGAGTGAGCTAGAGAGAGGATTTGAGCAGGGAAAATTCACGATCGAGATGGCAGTGATGAAACAAGCGGCGGAAGTGGGGAAAGCGTGCGCCATTTTCTATTTTTGCGTAGCATTAAACTAGCGTTGTATATGTACAATTTTATGTGATAAAGTTAAATGATTAGTGATAATACGAAGTCGCTGTGAGCCGCGATCGAGAAATGATAATCAGCGACGCGTAACAAAGTGATTAAACGTCGAAGCTCACGAACCCGTCTTACAGTCCGCGTTGCCGCGCGTGAAAACACCGTTTTTTCTTTTTTCATCTCTCTTTATCTCTCTCTCTCTCTCTCTCTCTTGAGCCACACACGTACACATCCACACTCGAGCGTTGCACGTAAACATCGTTCTTTTTTGTTGTGTCCCCCTCGCAAAATTCTCATCGAGTGGTGGTTTTGTGGCGTGCGTTGACGGGAAAATTTTGCGAGTCCGAGGAAAAACGCGCGCGCGTTTTTTCGCACTACGATACAGAATTGACGAGGATTCGTCTCGAGGAGAGAGCGAGAGTGATTCCGTTCCGCAACGAGGAAAAGGAAAACGAAGCGCCGGAGGGAGAAAGAAAGGATCGCTCGAGCGAGGGAACTCCGCGAAATTTTTCGTACATAAGGTGCACACGCTCGTATCGAATATATTCGCTGCCCTCCGTGAGTTCCGCCCCAATTTCGGAAACGCTCGAGCACGCAAGGAGAGAGAGAGAGAAGAAGAAGAAAAAAAACGAGCGAAGGAGAACGAGAGCGTACGGAACGTATAGAAATCCAATTCGGGGGGATTAAAAGAAAAAAAAAATTCAAGTCTGTGATACTAAACGGTAATAAGGTATATAGCTAGGTGTTAAAACTCCCTAAAGATAAGGACACACGAGTAAAGTTGTATGTATATGTGCGCACGATAGTGGCCTACGAGGCAAAGTATTTGCGTTCGGGAAAAATAAGACCTTCGATACACATAAAACAAAAGTCATATTGCTAAAACGATTGAGGAAGGCCCAGCGAAAAAAAAGGAAACAATATTAGGAGCAAATATATTTCCGGTTGGTATTCGTGCGGAACGCGAATTCTTCTTTTTTTTCGTCGTGAAGGATGTCTCTGGAATCTGTGTCGAGTGACAGGCCTCAGCCGGATCCTAACGACGAAAAAGATGATAAAGAAGGTACGTGTCACGTTTTCTTTCGTTTATTACTTATGCGTCCTTCTATTTGCACCTCGTCGTGGAAAAAACAACACAGCTGCACGAATCCGATTTCAGATTATTCAGCGACGTATCACTGTCAATGTTATTATCGGAAAAACGATCACGATGCAATGTTTTTTTGATTCTAACATGATTTTTGAAAATTATAGTCATTCGCAGTGTACATTTCAGGTGTTTGGTTTTCTTTTCAGAAATAATGTTTCATGAGAGTTCTGTTAAGGAAAATTAATATTAGTGATAATTTGATTTACTCCGATCTGAGAATTTATTGACAATCTTTATCGATTTTGCATCTGTCGCTTGTGTGCAGTTTTTAAATGATATCAATCGAGCTTCATGCGTCGGTGAGATTTATTTATGAGATTTCGTCTCTGCCGAGTTGATGTTTGTAAAAAGTGATTTGTCGTAGTCGTTTGTTTACACTTATGAGTATTTTTTGCAAATTGGATAGTAATATGAATATTTCTTTCATTAGTTGAGGTTTATTATCATTATTTACAATCATGAGTACATTTAGTATTGTTTTTTTATTGATTCTTGCAAACCGAGTCAAATAATCTGCATTCGCTTTTTGAAAAATCTCTTTTACGTCAAAAACACATTGAATTTAAATTTTATCTTACCGAAAGAAAATCTTGATTATAATTTTATTAAAATATGAAGTTTTTGCTTGTATTTTGATTTCCTAGTTGAAAATTGTTTTTAAATAAATTAGTTTAGATTTCTGTTGATAATGTAATACACGTATAGAATTACCATTTGTATTTGCAATTTTTTCTTCAATATTTGAATTCATTTCTCATAATTTATAAACTCATAAATTTTACTCGTATAATATTCTTTTAAAATTCGAGTCCCACTAAATTTTCGATTACTAAAAAACGATAAAAAATTTATAAATGTTCACATAAAAATTAAAAGCGTTTGACCAAGCGTTCCATCGTATCTTAATTTGTATCGATCGAGTTCACATACTCGTGAACGCGAAATTCTATTTACATTGAAATACGGATACGGATGTTTCCAAGAATTGACGCGGATTAACGATACAATTTTGGAAGCTCCGCGAAAAGTACGAAGCCAAATTCGGACCAATCGTGTACGCGGTCACGTGTTTAAATTCGGAAAAATTAGCTTCGGTACGTCAAACGGCTGGAAAAGGAGCAAAAGTCTTTCAGTTGTTTCGTGGTTAGCTTGGCCTCAGCATCGTATCATTGCAAAGCTTTCTTTCTCGAATTACATCGAGAATCTTTAAACGTTCGTCGGTGACCTTGCGATTAATATTTCAAAATTTCTTTATCCCCATATATTTCGTGTAAAATATAATTGAAGCGAAATTCGAAAAAAATTTGTAAATTTTACCGAAAAAATAATCAACATCGCAGTTGATTAATTTCGGAAAAAGAAATAATTATAAAAATCTTCTTTATTATTTTCCTTAAACATTCTCAGCGCGTGAAATTCCAAAAATTAATTTTTTTTTACCTTTCGATCGATATTCTAAATATCGTAAAGTAAATCGAAAAATTTTATACTCCATTTCGTTCGTGACCGAAGTTCTTAGAAATTTTTTTCATCGTCGAGTGTTTTGGTCGGGCGTATTCTGTCCTGGGCGTCTTATTTGTCGTCCCTTTTGTCTCTCGTCGAACGTAAACACAAATTATAACTCGTCCCTCGCATCAACAAACGAGAACCGTTACTTGAAATATTCAAAACCACACAAATCTTTCGCACGACCGCGAATAAAAAGAATTCGTTTGATTAAAAATAATTTCTTTTTTTTTTTCGATTATTATAAATTATTCTCGGTGAAAAAAAAATTTTGAAAAATGAAACTGGAAGCTATTCCGAGTGCCTTGGGTCCGTATCGATATCGGAGACCACGCAGACGTCCTCTGGTAGGACCGACTGGTTCTCCTTATCTCGATTCGACCCTTCTTTCGCAAATAAAATCCTGTCGCTGGTTTCGCCAGAAAAAACCAACAGTTGTTCCGAAAAAAGTAACATTTAGTACGTATTCGGATTTTCGACGTAAAATAAAATCAGAATGTCTGAATCATATTGAAAAAATGAAAAATAATACATTTTTTCAATTTATTATTAATTTTTTTTTTTGTAATATTTAATTTTCAATTTTTCAAATTTTTTTCCAGGAGACGAAGCAATCCTTGCGATGTCGGTGGGTGGAGAGGTGACCGACTCCTCGATCGTCGAAGTTGGCCGGTCGAGACCTCAGTACCAGTATTCACGGGTAAGAAAATTTAAATTCCCTATCGAGAATTCGCCCTCTGAATGTAAACATTCGATGTACAGCTTGAAAAACTTTTGTAACCTTGGATAACGTCTGTGGAAATTTAAACTTTGCTTCATTTGGAAAAACGTTCAACTGTTCTATGTCGTGAACAAAAAAAATTCATTATTCAAAGAGATTTCAAATGAAATATCTCAACTTCGATGTTTTTTTATTGCAGAAAGTTCTGATGGATATAAAAGTACTACCGTTGGCGAGGCGGAGACCCGACTACTTGGACGCATCATTTAACAAGTGAGACACTTAATAATTCAATTAAAAAAATTAAATTCGTGTCTCGATGTTGAGGAATCAAATACATAAATTATAAATAATAAATGTCTAAAATTCAGTTAACTTTTTTAACATGTTAATATTTTGATATTTGATATTTAATTTTTTAATATTTTTAGCTACCGCGGAGTATGGGATCCAGAACGTTGGCTGAACATGGGTCAGAGAGCAGGAACGAATAAAAAACGGAGCGACACGCCTACGGAGGAGGATCAACAACGGCCGACAGTGAGAACTGCTGATCAGACATCGGATTCGACGAGCAATAACAAACGTCGCAGCGGCGATCCTCGCGAGCGTGTACGCAAGGAGCAGGACGGGATCGTGCTGAGTCCGCAGCGGAGGAGTTTCAACTCCGGATGTTTCGTGAATGTGACTGCGCAGCCGGTGCGACGTCCGGAGAGCCCGATAGGCAAGCCGGAGGTTAGTACGGTAAAAAGAAAACAGAAATATTAATCCTTCGGTAGAGCCTGAAATAATGAGATTATGGAGATTTTTTAAATAATTTTTGTTCAATTTTTTAGGTGAGCCATCGCGAGCCCGTGCGTCGTATCGGTAGCGGACGTTTGCTGAATCGTGACATGTGGGACGACGGTTGGGACGCGAAGAACGTTTTCATGAAGGCTGACAAGCTGGAGCCGGAGCGTTCGGACTTTGCGTTCCGTACGAGTACGAACGCCGTGGTGAGAGAACGCGACATACGTGACGGGCGTGACGTCGGACGGGATCGCGAGTCGATGCGCGATCGCGATTCACGGGACAACGTGAGAGATCGCGAGGACCGTTCCGATCGTTACGAGAGACGCTCGTTCGGCCGGGACTTCGGTGATCGGGAACAGCCGCGGGATCGCATTGCCAACGAGAGGAACGACCGAGCTCACGCGATGGACCGAGCCCGAGATCGGAGATACGGTAACAGCAATACCAACAACGATCGTCGGAGGACGTTCGGTGAACCCGAGGAGCCGGAATGGTTCAGCGGCGGACCGACCTCGCAGCACGATACCATCGAGCTGCGCGGTTTCGACGATGCTCCCGAGGAGAAGAGCAACAACGCCAAGAACAAGAAACAGTCACCGGCTCAGAAGAAACGCGGCAAGAAAGCGAACGGCGAGAAGGACGAAAAGTCTCAGGGCGATGGCTCGGTCGTGCCGAAGGGCAGAAGCACTCCGACTGCCATGGATCAGCCGATGAACGCCGTCGAAGCTCCTCATTCACCTATATCGGAGCAAAATGAAGAACAGACGGAAAATGGCAAGGAACGTTTGGACACGAGCGAGAGCGCTACCACCGATCCGAGCGAATTCAACGATAGATCAGAGACTACAAAAAGTCGAAACGAAAATCAGCATGATTTCAATCTTGATGATTTTCTCAAGTCTGACACGTTTCCCGGAGTTCCTGGTTTGCTTACGGTAAATTAACGAAGCTGTATTAATTGTAAGATAATTCGGAGCACGGTATTCGTTGATTTTTATTGATTTTTATTTGTGTCTTTGATTCTTCAGCAAAATGGAGTTGGCGTTGAGACAGGTTCGGGCTCGCGTTTCAGTCAGTGGTTCAAGCGCGAGAGTCCAGACCAGCAAATGGACAGTCGAAGAGCTTCTATACAGGACGAGCTGCTTAATAATTTGCTCAACGATATTACCGAGCCAAACATTCACATACCCTCAGTATCGGAATCGAATACATATTTCGCACCGATATCCCCAGCGAATACGACTAACACTGATAATCCGACGACGGGCGTGAAACTTCTCGAAATGTTACAACGCGGCAACAAACCAAATCAAAACGGTCAAGGTGACGCCACTAGCACGGTCATTCCGATGATGAAAAAGTCATCTATCAAAGACATGGGTAAGATTAGCGAATTCATCAAAAGGTGATTGTATCGTGAAGATCCATTTAAAAATTTTGAAAGTAAATCGCGAGAATAACGCGATATCCACGATTCATGGTATAAATTACCAAAAAATTGAAATGGGAATTCATGTTACGATTATTTTAACGTTGTTTTCTTTTGCATGATCTAATACCATGTTCATTTGGTTTTTTGCAGAGGTTGGTGGAAAGGTGATCCACAGTGTGGAGGAATTGGAAGCTCGAATGAGAGGCAGCGCTTCAGCCGCACCCTCTAACGAACCACCGAGAGTAAACAAGACTGAGGAAGATCTTTCCGCTTTTAAGAAATTGGTAAGACTTCATTCTCATTTGTACCATTATCAATTGTTATTTGAATTACCGAAAATTATGTAAATTAATCTAAAATGTTTCCAGCTCGCGCAAGTTTCTGGCGGACAGGCTGTGCAAGCTGCAAACGGTCCTATGTCGCAGAAACCACCACCAATGACGTTGATACAGTTGCTCAATAACCAGCTTAAAACTCAGCAACCACCCGTACCCGAGCCGATGCACCAACCGAGTTTCAACCACATTGGTCCACTTGGTCCTGCTCAACATCCTCATCAAGCGCAGATGCAGCACGAAAATCTCATGAAAGTTTTACGAATTCAACAGGTTCGTTGTGCAAAGTTCTTTTTTAACTATCATTCTTACTCCTAGATCAGAATATTAAAAGAATTATTTTCCAGCAACAGCAACAGCAGCAACAAAAACGACAACAACAGTCCGACATGTTGTCGATGATGATGAGCGGACAACAAAGAATGGTCGGTGTCAGTCCCGTTCCCCAGGATATGCAAATGCTTGTTAACAATGCTCCATCAAGTCGCGAGTTGCTTCAACGACCTGAAGCTCAAGCCATCATCCAAGGTCTCCAACAAGGCGAGATAACTCGACAACACCTTATACAACAATTGCAGGTACGAGATTCAAAACTATAATTCATATTACGAGATCAAAAACTATAATTTGTAACTAATTTATATTTCTTTAATTTTTTTAGAATCCTGCTATGCAGCACCGTCATCGTGAAGTACTCGTAAATATTCTCAAAATGTACGGCGGTACCACACCGCGTACGGTCAGTCCTCACGCTGATCCAATTCTCCAGCAGATTCTGTATCAGCAACAGCAACAGCAAAGAATACCATCTCCGATGAACAACGGTGAGTCATTTTATGAAAATCGTCTGCGGTTTTCTCTTTCTCTCGTTTTGAGCTTGTTGAATGTGAAATTCGTGTGATCAATCGTGTTTCTATTTTTGAAAAAATATCTCGAAAATCTCGTATCAAGGGTGACGGGCTTTCTCTTCCCTGTTTTCAAGTTTTTTTTGCATACGTTGATTTATTGAATATCTACTATCATATCGTACAAAGTATTCAAAGATTCAAAAACTTCGAACGACTTCGTAATCGATTTACATTTCGGAATGCAGCTTTCTGTCAACCTCAAATAATGACGCCAAATTTAGCAACTAGCCCTAATACGTTATCGGTACAACATCCAGGTAAATCGATGAATGTTTACCGTAATGAAAAATCATCGGGATTATATATTTAGAGTCGTAGAAGTATTTTTCATCGTCTTATGGCCTTATTTTAAAAAGTGAAAAACATTCGAGACGTATGGACAATTTTCTTATAAAATAACAAAAAATACAAGTACTTTTTTTTTAAATTTAACATTACCCGAAGGAGTCGTGAATTGTAAGCTTCACGAATGAAATTTGTGATTTCGACAGTTATACCGCACAGAGTTCCATCGCCACGTGGTCTGGTCATGAATACGCAAACGGTAATGCAGAACGCTCTTATAAAGAAGAAATTGGAGGAGCAACAGGAGAATTATCGCAAGCGACAGGAGCAGCTTCAACAATCGAACCAGCCAATGTTATCGTCACAGCAACAGCATCAGCAGCAGCAACAACAACAGCAACAGCAGCAGCAGCAACAACAGCAGCAACCGCATCATCAAATGACGAGCCCGGTCAATTCGCCATCGAAGCAAACTCTGAGCCCGACGCCACTGGCATTCACGCCGACCTCCGTATTGCGGAAAATGACTGCTGAGAAGGAACTCGATGGTGCGAATAATTTGGAACCTCGCTTAGAAGTAGTTTTATATCGGGCTTTTCCCTTCGAGAAATTAATTTCCGCCTCGCCCCGCGCTGCTCATCGAAATCGTCGTCAGACTCGCGAGAAAATCGAAATAACGAGCGTCGACGAAGAAGAGACGAGCGTCGTTGAGAAATCGACGACGTCTCAGCCTGTACCCGGTGATTTGAACGGTAACACGGAAAAGAATAAGAAAAACAAAAGTAAAGAGGATGATACGGAAATATCATCGGACGAGAAAAAAGATGATAACAATAATGCCGATGACATTAAGAAAATCGGTGACAAAGACGTTGCAACGAAGAATCAAAGCTCGTTCGAGCCTCCGAATGATAAGAAACTGAACGATAATAACAATAACGATTCCAATGTCGGTACTGACACGATTATCGAGCTCATTATCCCCGAGTCAAAAACAAAGGTTGACGGTGATGAGAATACCGTGAAATAATTGCTTTCGAGTGACGACGGGTCCAACAACGTTCTCGACGAGTTTCGCGTTCGTCGTCGAGATCGCTGGATCGAATTGATTGAGGAGATATCGAGAGCTTTGAAACTTCACCACGATGTTTTTTTTTTCTCTTAATTATCTTTTTCCCTAACTCTTATTTTCACTCTCTTTATCTCTTTTTACTTCTTTGCAAACTTCTCTTTTTCACGTTCTTAAGCTTGTAATGCGCTGTGCGGAAGAAAAGTATGATTTAGTTTTTCGCTTCCCAATCCTGCTTTCACTTGCTTAATCACTCTGAGTGCTCTAAGCATGACTCGGCTTTCGCTGCTCCCTTCGCAAGCATTTTTTTTTCTCTTTTCCTTTATCTCGACACACTTCGCCGTTCCCCCCTTCTCGCTGAGCGTCAAGACGCATGCGCTTTTTCGGATTTTCTGGACAGTCGAGGACTGGCCTCGCGAAATACTCCAGTGATTTTTTTGGAAGATGTAAAAACGAAACGAAAGAAAAGATGAATTGAAATCTCGATTCGATTTATACTCAAAAAAATGATACTTTACGCAGAAGCTTTATATAAACAGAGTACTACAGTATGATAAAAAAAAAAACATTTTTTTCGATTTTTCATATTTTTTTACAATAAAAACGCTTTATTCTGTACATCCCCAAACGCAAACACAACTCACTTTCCTGCTTCTCTTCTTCTTATGCTGCTTTTTCTGTCCTACAATTTCTCTGTGCTAATTATAAGTTTTTCAACGTTCGTACACGTATATACGATTTCAACGATGATTTCGATGTGTTTTTGTAAGTTTGATTTTACTCGAGCTTGTCTCTCGATATATGCGAATTACGAAGCGAATACAAAAAAAATTGGGTCGCTTCGTGGAAAGGGATATAGAAGGATTGTTCGTACATTCCGATAAGTTTTTCTCGTAGTTTTTCACTTCGAGAGATTAAGTCTTTTTTTTATTCGTCCTGTAGGGAGCAATGAGCCAATAAAATTGGCAGCCCAGGCTCAGCAAGCTGTCGAAATACAGCAAGTGCCATCGGCCGTTCAGCTTCTCGCTCAGGGCGTTCTTTCCCGACAAAAATCGGCAATGGGACTTCAGACCAATCAGCCACAAGTTCAGGTTCAGCCAGGTCCGTGGAACAATTCGACTGTCAAACAACATCCTGGTACGAGTGACAATCGTAGAATCATTTTAAATAATTTTAAACAATCTCTAATACGATATAAACAGATCAACGTTCATTCAGTCTACGAAACGTATTTATTACTTTGACACGTTTGACATTTTCTGTGCTTGAAAGTTATTTTAATCTTTGAAATATGAAATACAATTATTGGTGTAAATAAGAAATATTAGGACGAGTAGAATAGGGAATAAAAACTTATTAGATTAGTTTACGTAGGATTAAATAATGAAATATTGAGAAGGGGAGTTTTAAGAAAGTCTTCATGTAATTTGATGTTTTTTTTTTTTTAGCAGGACGACCGATCGTGAAGGGCGGCAACGGTAATCAGTTCCAGTACGGTGGACCCGTGAACTATCCACAGCATCCACCTCCTCAACAGCAGGCACAACAGCCTCAACCCCCGCAACGTCCATCGCCCGGAGTCTACGGGAATCCTGCACGTTCGAAGCACACAATGGCAACCCCACCGATGACACACCCGAACGTTACACCATACAACATCGCGGCTAATTCTGTTATGAACCAAAGACCGAACATGATGAACAATCAGTTGAAGGCTCAACAAGTACAATCTCACCTTGCCAATATGCAGCAGCAACAGAGAAATTCTCAGGTCCAACTTGTAATGAATCAGAACAATGCTGCACGAACAGGTAAATGAATTTTTTAAAAATAAAAATTGGAATTCAATTTGTTTTTTGTTTTGTTAAAGTTTTAATAAAATTAACAAATTTTTTTTTATCAAGTTTCAATTCCTTATTCACACGATTCATTTTTTCAGATGTACGCTTAATGCGATCACAGCAAACCAATATGGGAATCGGAAAGCAAGAATCACCCGGAAGTAACGGAGGAAGATTGTCGCCAACGTCGAATCAACTGGCTCGATGGTTCAGTCCTGAATTGCTAGCGAAGGCGCGAGCTGGTAAACTTCCCGAGCTCGGACAGACGAACGTTCTTTCGCTCGAGGAGCTCGAACGTCTCCAGTACGCCTCGACAACGGTACACAATTAGCTTGCACGCCCGTGCTCGTTGAATTTTACTTTCTACGAGGATCATTAGAAGTACGCAAGGACGAAAAGGATCTCGGATACGAGGAGTTCCGAGTAATTTCCCTGAATCGCCAACGCGATGCAAGCAACGACGATCTCAAAAGGAATGCGTAGATAATGGTACTTTATCGTCAACAAGCTTCACGGTGAAAAAAACTTTTCCTTGGCCCTCTGATACTCTCGTCACCGAGACAAAAGGAAGGAGACAAAAAAATAATTACCGAGAAGCCGCGTGACGGATAAGAGAAATAAATTACAACTATTGTCGATACGCGCTATCGATAATGCCTATTTACATGGACGTCGAAAACGTTTGTGAACGGGAGAAAATAGTTTAATTTCCGATCGGCTGCATTTTGACGAATACTCTTTGTTGTCTTCTCATTTACGTAGTCGCAAACACAGTTACGACTCGCTCGTTTTTGACAGATAAAAAGGAAGAGTGAGATACGGAACATTTTACAGCGGGAGCGCAGGAATGATTAAAAGAAAAGCGAAAATACACGTACAGAAAAAACGCATAGACATTAAATAGAGCAAGTAAAAAAGCGTAACGATCACGATTCATGAGAGTCATGAAGCAGCTACTGCTATTACTACTATTACTATTTACTACCTACTCGCCGACAAAAACCGGCCAATTCGGAACTATAAAGAGAGAGAGAGGGAGAGAGAGACAAAGAAGAAAAAAAATGGAAAAAAGAAGAATCTGTTAAGATTGAGTTCTCTACGAGTCACAGGCATATATTATAAATATGAATATATATAATATATACTTTCTAGAAGTACGAGAAGATACACTTTCGTTATCGTGATTATATTTCGAAGCTGGGGGGAAGAAATGACTTATCGAAGGCAAATCGTACGAGGACGAGACAAGAGGAATTTTTCACAGAGGATTGAAAAATGAAGACGAGAGACACAACACAGGAAACAAACTACGGAATAATTTACACGAATGCAACAAACGGAAAACATTCCATCAGCCGAACAGACGATGTACTGAACGGAACGAAAAAAAAAAAAGAAGAGAGAAGAAACGGAATCGAGAGTCGCAATCGGACGACGAGGAATCAACGATGTAGCGCGCTAACTTTGACGTTTATAGTTTATAACTTATTTATTTTACATTTCCTCGAATTCAATATTTTTATCTTTCGTTTCTCTCATGAACATTCTCTTTTTATCATCATCACACGCGTTAATCACACACAGAGTATCCTGAAACAAATGTTTTGTTTTTCTGCGAGTTGATGGACTCGAGACCGAAAGTTGTTTGAATTAATTTTTTTTTTTTTCGTTCTTCTCGTTAAAAGCTGAGTCTCGAAAGTTTCGTGAGCGTTCTCATGCACTTATACATTCTGAATGAGCAAAAGACAAAAAGGAGCAATTATCCTTCGGTCACGATATCATCAACGCTTTTGATAAACGTGACGAAAAATTTTTCTTTTTTATCAACTTGAATCTGAAAGAGAAACGTGACGTTTTATTTTGACATTTCACGTTCAATGAACTTCGCATTGCAATTATACTTGCGTTATGATTTTCCGAAGTTAAATTCTCTACGCCGATGGTGTAACTGTGCCGAGATGCGAGAATGCCTTGTAATCATTGTGTTTGGAAATGAAATAACCGGATGAACTTTTGGAGTGCGTTTGACTCGTCGGTTGTTGAATGTTTTCGCGTTTCGTAGCTGATGAAGAAATCATAGGAACGAAAAATATTGAGGAGGAATTTGAGGAGGAACATCGCGAAATTTTTGAGTTAGGATACGAGAGCAAAGTGAAACGCTAGAATTCGTACAGTGGCACGAAAGCCTCCAGTTGGAAGGGAGAGGAAAGCTTGAAAAAAGGAAAAAGAAAAAATAAATCGAGGATGTGGAAAAAAAAACGAAACTGGTCGAATAAACGTCGAGTTATTTCGAACGTATCTAATGACGTCTTCTAGTTTTATCTCACAAAAACCTAGCATTCGTATGTTCTTTTCCTTTTTTTTTAATGTCGACCTACCAAAATCCTGGCATAGAATTCCTCTTGAGCACTTCGGGGACGTTTCCTCGTGGAATGTCACGCGTATTTGTGAAAAGAAAACAAAAACCCTCGTTCCGAAATGTCAAACTCCAATTTTCTCCAAATTTTATGTAAATAATTCGACAATTAGGCGAAAGTGTGGAGAAGAGGGAGAAAGAGAGAGAGAGAGTGAGAAAAAAGTGAATCGGTGAGCTGACGGAAGATCAAAAAACTATAACAAGAACAGTTTATCAGTGCATGTATCGGACCGATATGTTTTGTAAATAAAGTTATCATGCGTAACATTTATGTCTAATAACACTGAGGTATTATTGCTCTCGATGATCAAATGTTCGAGAACGATCTGTCAAAATGATTATAAAAATTCTCAGTTTCATAAAAATAGTCTGATCGAAAAAAAAATATGAAACGTTATGTTCGATTCGATCGAAATGTCGAATTAGCATTTTGTTTTTTTAAATTATCCAAAAGTGAATAATTTTTTAATCACACTTTTCTATCCGTCAATTACGTCACGAGACCCGGTTACGTCGAAAGAACGATCAAATGTTCGAGAACGATCTGTCAAAATAATTATAAAAATTCTCAGTTTCATAAAAATAGTTTGATCGAAAAAAAAAATATGAAACGTTACGTTCGATTCGATCGAAATGTCGAATTTGCGTTTTGTTTTTTGACATTATCCAAAAGTGAATAATTTTTTAATTACACTTTCGAGTTATACCCGTCAATTACGTCACGAGACTCGTTTACGTCGAAAGAACAAAAAATGACGTTTGAATTATCGCGCCACGACCTTCGTCGATCATCGGTAACCTTCGACACTCTTCGTGACTCCGTCGCTATAAAAAAAAAATTGACAATCAAGAAAACATTGCAAATGGCGACGATGCGTTGGACGTGCAAGATCTCGGATCCTCGTAAAATTCCTCAAAAGTTCTAATATTCGTAATGGTAGTGAACCGTTATTTTTCATCCAAGTCAAAAAAAAGTCTCATTGTTCGAAGCGTCACACGTCAATAATCCTTTCTCCCTTCCGTCGAAGTCACTGACCGAGGGGAAACGAAAAATGAGATTTTCGCGACATAAGTGCAAATTTACGTTGCAGCGTCGAGCAGTGACATCGGAATCGTACATCCTAATTTCCTGACACTATAGAAATCCTCGAGAATGACATAACGTCAGAAGCACCATCTTGCACGTTACAGGGTATCCGCTAGCGAATAAAATATAAAAATCTCTACGGTCGAAGGAATTTCGATAAAAATGTACCTCGTACGACAGTAAGTACGCAAGATATTTGTCCCTTTGACATCGTCAGCTGAGGGCTGCGAGTAAAAAAAAAAAGAGGTAAACGGTAAGTAAATACGAGGTACAATACTGTGCGGATGTGTCAAAGCCGCTCAGTCCTTCTCGTAGTGAAATTGAGAGGTCGCCATTAACGCGAAAACAACCTACCAGTCGGACGCGCTCTGTCCAACCTCGCGTTCAGTCTCCATTTTTTTCTAACGTAACTAATTATCGAATAATAAAGGAAATCACCGAGGAATTTGGGCACTGACTATCCTGTGTTACGGAAAGTGGTTGAAGATATACGCGATGACCACGGTGAGTTGTATCTTCGAAGAAAAAAAAACCCTTACGATTGAAGATTTTTTTCGTCCGCATCAATTTGACCGTTTCTTGACAAAAAAAAGTTCATCGGACAGATGCGAATGCTCGGAAACGCCGCGTTGCTCGCGTTTCGTAAGGACCTTCCGATACGTTTTACGTTTCCGTCATTCGCAACGCACGTACGCATTTTTTCTCAGTCGCGTGTATTTATACGTATTACGTGTTTTTATCAATACATCGCATAGGTAATAAAGCATCTGATTTTTATACTGAATAAAGAATCGAATGACTCGATTGAAAATAAATTAGACGCATAGTGCTTGAATTTGACTAGCAATTATTTTCTTCATGATCGGCTCTTGGGGTCCCTTTTCGTTCCCCTTGGTCCTTTTACGAGCACGCACTCCGCGGTCAAGTTTATTCGCGATTGCCCTTCAGCATGCGTACGTGATGGTTGACATCAAGCGCTGAGTAGACGCGTTTAGTGCCCCATTCGTAATAAAATGTGTCGTGCACGAGAGTGTGATTAAAACATTGTTAGGTATGGATGGTGAAGCGCCGAGAAGAATTAGAGAAAACAAAGAAAGAAACACGGAAAGGGAAAAAGTGCTGGTAGAGAACTCGTGAATTGTAACCTAGCGGGACGGTCAGGTAGAAAAACAGAAGGGAAAAAGGTTTATTGACAAAGAATAGCGGGCGCAAGTATCTCCGAAAAATGAGAACTCGAAAACGCAGACATTATTGGCTTGAAAAAAAATTTGTGTACGAAAAAAAAAAATCGTTAAATTTTTTATTCCGCTTTAACAATTGAAGTCCGAATTTTTCGATATCGCGAAGTTCGGTTAACGATTTTTTTGGCTAATTCAAATGTCGAAATTGAATTTTGTAAAAATTTCGAAGATGAGATTTCTTCTATTTTTAACGTTCCATCGATCGGTTGAATTTTACCGAATGGAATCGCCGATGGAGACAGTTGTCAGGATTAAAAGTTACAATAGAAAATCAAACAAATGATTTTTTGACACGGAAATTTCGCTGCGCGCATTCAACGTCGCTGAAATGATTTTTATTGAAATTCTTTCGTTTTTGACAACAAATTAAATTTCCGGTGAACGCGTAATGAAGCTTTTTCGATATGACCGTAAGAGGTATTTCGTGTGACGCGAAACGAGACTATTGGCAATTCGTCGTTTCGTTCGCGCTGATGTGGGAAAAGAGAAAAAGCGCAACTGGCAGAGACGAGAGAGAGGGAGATAGTCGTCAGTGGTGCATTCGAAGATCGTTATATCGTGAACTAAATATTAGTTTAGATATCATTAAAATATAGGCTTAGTGACAGTGAATATCAATAAAATAGTAAAAAAAACTGGGTGACATTAAAAACTAAAATCCATGGATTTACTAAAGGGATAGACAAAATTTGACGGTAAGAGCTCGTGAACATCTCGATGTCCTTTTATCATGTCCTAAGAAAATCAATATCGAATCTAAGAAAAGTTAAAAAGATTATGTAATGTTTATGGAAATTCGTCTCTATGGGACAAAGCGTTGCAAAACGAGACAAAGGAAATTGCAAACAAATTTTAATTATAAAAAAATGTAGTTTTTCTCATATCAATTATTTTTTACATTTTTAATGGGATAAATATAAATATACGTGAATATGTGGTTGCATCGACGATAGCACGTTGGGAAAAATGCAGTACATTACAATGGATCGTTAGCAAGATGGCGCTTTTCAGTGCATCAAATTAATTAATCGCAGTAACTCAACACGTATGTACATTTTTCCGCGTATCTAAGGCAAAATACAGAAGAGTTGATATTTTTTCAATCATCCTGACGAACAGAACGTTGATTAAGTCTGCGTGGAGAATATTTGGCGTTTCATCAAAATTATCCGGAATTTCGTCTTTACGTGCTGCGCCATATTTTTTTCCTTCGCATCTTTCCCAATCGACCACGCTAGTCAATGGCAGTAACGGGGTTCACGCACGACCTCTGGCGTGACTCATACGCGGCAGGAAGTATTACGTAACCCCGTCGCCATTTTGTTAACGCAAGTGAAGCGTTTCTGGGATTTTATTCTCGTCTAAAACAAGAATACCGTGAAACGATCACGATTCCGATATAAGCAAAGAAGATTCGCGTTCGTGGACCTTCCATCGAAATCGTAATTCAGTACAATGAGAAAGAAATGAGCATTTGATCCGAAAGAGCTTCGTTAGGGCCCCACCAGTGGCACTGGGTCTGCTTCTTTGTACATACGCATATGCAGTTTTTTCATAGTCACATACGTTCTCGTCGCGTCGTGTCGTAACCGCGTGACCAAAAGGGACATGCAGGCGTAGAAGAGTCAAATTTGCAGATTACAATTTCCCAAGAGACAAAAACGAGAGAACTGAGCAAGGGGTTGACGGATTCTTGAACGAAATCAAATCCGAATACAGTGCAATTGGTGTCCTTGAATAAACACTCCTGGAAGGCAGTTGATAAATACACGGATGCATCTGGTTTGAAACATTACGAATAATTCCGATGCATCAAAAATCTCGATGCGGAATTAAATACGAAACGAGAGTGAAAGAAAAGAGACTCGTCGAGCACGAGAGCGTGCACTGCTCATCATCTTGCGATGAAAAAAGTTTCCGCAATAATGGACACGCAGCGCGATCTAGCGGCGAGACTCTGAAACGCAAAATTTACATACACCGCCATCCAGCAGGGCCGCTCGGAACTCCCTTCCGAGCAGACGTTCGTTGAATAGCCACGCTACAGCGCGACGCAGATGAAGACGCCAGTCGTCCGGCGCGCTACGGACGTGCAGGGTTCGAGGAGCGAGAAACACATAGAGCGCAATGTACGAGGGAACGAGATCACAAAGCGAAATACAGAAAAGCTCGTGAATCAGGAGCAACTGACTGAGTAGCTCGAGCCGAGAAAAAGAAACAGGACGTACGCGGTGCGCACGTGCTCGCGGACCGTTCCATTTTCTTTCTCTCGTTAAATCGTCATAATATTAGATATATAAACGCGGTATGTATTTCGAAACCGAGATTTCGAAGACCGAAGAAGCGAGCAGCGAGCGAGAAACCGGGATTATATCATAGCGGGCAATGAGATCCGCAAATGGACGCTTGACCACGTGCACGTCGATCTTTCCTTGATAATTTCGCGAGGTGGATACGCGTGTTCCCTTACATTGATTTTATCGGTTCAGTGTTCGATCTCGTCAAGATTTCGCGAATCTTTAGGGAATCAGTGTTAATTTATTCATGCGAATTATTTCTCACTTATGTGTCACACCGTTGTACGCTGCGTATATTTGAAATTTCTTCAGATCGGGAGCACGTACGTGAGAAATATTTAAAAGGATTCCATCGCATATTGCACGCGCAATGGACTGGTTTGCTTCGTTGTATTCGTTTCAAGGTTCGGGGACAAAGAACGAGTTTTAAATGGGCTGAATGAGAGACCCTGGCGATACGACAGTGTCCCAGGTATACGAAAATCTAGACCCAAAAGCGAGAGAAAGAGAGAAAAACAGATCGTACGAAAAAGTGATCGAAATGGATTTTGCGTTCCCTTTTCGAGTTGGTGCACGATCGCACGTACGTTAGAGAAAGGTGAACGTACTGTAGCGAGCTCGCAACACGTTTTATGATGTGTCTTCGCAGTACGCAGCATCAGGACTCGTGAATTCGATCGAGCTATGCAAAGTCCGTTCTTTCGTCGCCGAGAAACGGAAAAATACGAGCACCGAGTGCGGCCATTTTGTTCTTTGTACCCGTTAGCCGTTAGTACATTTCTAAAGCGACGCGATCCAGAGGGCGCTCTCCTTCTCTTCGTATTGTTTTGTGCAATTTCGTTTGCGGTGGAACTTTCAGTCGGCTCGTAGTAGACGATTGATCGTCTTCCGTTCGGTCCGACCCAGAGGTGCTCAACTGTTATTTTAGTTCCTGCTCATTCATAGGATATCGATCGTTGACGCGTTTGGGCCTATGTCGATATCGGGCGTCCGGAAAGGTCCACGCGTGACTTGTTTCATTTTTATGTTTAGAGTAATCTTATTACATTCAGTGGTGTAAATTCGTGGATTTTACGTAGGGATTCACGCGAAGAAGTTTACGCGGATCTGTGGTCTCAGTAACGCCCTAGGATTTTTCCAATATGGACGCCGACCGAAGCAAAATATTTTTATATCTTCGAGACAGAAAGTTTATAATTAGTTGAGTTTTTACGACTCAACGTGAACAATGCTAAAATTTAGCTTCACGGTCGAACTACAGTGATCCGTAGCGTATTGTGTCGATTCGTGGAACGCGTCGCTTCACGATATGTTCAAGATGGACGCCAACTTCGAGTAGGCGTCACATCTTTATCTCATCCAGCCCATTTATAATCTTTTCGGTGTGTAGTTTCATCTCGTTTAGTACGTTTGTTACTTCGGGACACTCGTTACGTTTTCGTGCGATTGAATCATCCAGCGGCCATCTTGCTCGCGGTTAGTACATTCCAACGCCGTTAGTGGCGTCTCGCAGCGATCCACGCTGACTCGGGAAGCTCATCAAAGACGATTCCGAATTATATTATTCATCGAGTTCATAGACAATTTATATGATAATTGAAGTGTGGTATACAGTCGAGTTTCACTATAGTAAAATTCACTAAAGCTTCAAAAAGCGTCTATCTCGCTACAGTCAATTTTCTCACTTCCCACTACCGAAAATGAGAAGCCAATCGGAGTAGCGTTCGTGGTTTTACTCGTTATTTGTACATTCATATGGAATCCAACCATGCTTGTGCATTTGACTACCGTGTACAGTACAAATAGGGACACCAATTTCCTTTGATGAGATTAGTCAGGATGAGGTAGTCAGACGCTGTAGTGCGTTTCGCGGCGTAATTATTTTAATTGTTTTTAAGTTTTAGTAAAAATCTCTGGATTAGTCATAAACTCGGAATTATCATCGTGATGTTGAGGTGTCCTAAATCGCACGAAATCGAACCATCCTTTGTTTTCTGAAAATAAACAAAATTTTCGAAGAAACAAAAGAACCACGTTCTCCTTCCATCAAAGAATAACACGATTCTTTTGTTTTTTCTAAAAACATAAAAATCTGAAAATAACAAATCCGTTTTGCATCTGTCCCTCTCGCACTCATATGGATTAAACATCATCTTAGGGCTTGTAATTATCAAGAATAAGATCCTCAAGTCACATGATGGTAATACCTTAATAAATTAGAGTTTATTTTGAGGACATGACTTTTATATTTCAATTAGTCGTTGCTGCTCGCTCGTACGGTCTCAAAATCAGAAATTTAAGACCACAAGTTTATAATGTTAAAAAAACGATAATAAAAATATCCAAAGTACACACGATGTACTAAACAATCTGAAATTTTAATTATGAATTTCTACCAAGAAATTCGAGAGCCTGAGAAATGGCATGGAAAAGCTTAAAAAGCTTTGAAACGGCAAGAAGCCGAGTTTGTATAAGGAAAAAGCGCAGAATGATCGCTCATCAGGAAGAAAAAGAAAATGATTGACTGTTTCGATGCAGGTACCTGAACAAGCAACGAAAATGGACGAGTACGAGATCAAGTTCGCTGAAATGCAAAAATACATTCCCTTTTTGGAAGCCATGATCGAGAGGCTCAAAAAAGTGAAGGACAATACGCGAGCACCGCAGTTGCAAAAAATGCAAAGCCTCCACGGAATACTTTCGGACAGCAAGCGAAAGTACGTGCCCGAAATGAAACCGCTTCCGCGAAACTTCATTACTCCTTTGGTTCCGCTCAGGACTGATCGCTCATACAATAAGCTATTTCGGTTAATTCCTTCAATTCTTCGATATTTGTACCACAGTAAAACATAAAACGGTACAAAATACGATTTAGAGCAAAAAAGAATTGGTGTGAAGAGATCGAACTCGTACATTTTATAAATTTATTCCTCAAGATAGAAAACAAAAAGTTTAAATTAATTTAGTTTATTTTTTAGTCGTTCAGAACTCACTGTAACGTTGAAGAAATATTTTTAATTTATTAATCGTTAAATTATTTAATTTATGTTTAAGAGAAATCAGAGTTAGAATTAATTTAATTTATTAGTCGAGACGGTTGGAAAATTTGTTTAAATTTATAATGAAAAATTCCATCAAGTTTTTCGTTTTGATAAAAAAATAAAACGCGTACGGGGCAACGATTTAGATTTTCCTTATCAAGTGAATGCTCATGAACGCTTTGGCATCGTTCCTCAATGAAGTATGCATGAAGCTCGGTGGAGGTTTCCCTTGCAACAAAACTTTACAATTGCTACATTATCGTCTTTTTTTAAATTATGTTTTCTATCGTTTGGCAGGTTAAAGCTCGAGACTTTGCAACGATGTGAGGAGGTTCTACAGAAACTTCACAGTAAAGTAGAAAAGGTAGCTATACATGTGTATAATTGCAGAAAATTGTACACTCGCGTTTTTAATGATCCTCGTACCGATTTTTCTTTCACCAACTTCTAAGCCACATGAATCAATTTTTGTATTATTGCACCGTGTATATTGATGTCTCTATTTGTTGGGCTTCAAACAGATATGAATCGTCTGATATTTCACGATCGGACCATTTTTTTTATTCAATATTTTAAGATAAATATATTTACAGATAAGAGAACAAATTTGTAAAATTATAGTGATGAAAATTTATATGTAGAATGAATAGAAAATACAAAAGTGTAATAAGAATGTAAAATGAATTTTAGGGTAACCCAACGGGACCGAAGTTACCAAGTAACAAGAACACTGATGAGGTCAAACCAGATCCAGACAGGTAAATATCGATAGAAAATATCAGTATCATGAATAGGAATAAAAATTGGAATGATAGCAGTAACGATGTCCTCAGGCTTTTAGAACCAAAGAAAGAGAACCCAACCGAGGAGGAGACTAACAAGAAAGTCGATATGAAGAACAAGATACAGTTTGTAAAAAAAATGGAAGACGACGAGACACCGGCGAGCCCGAGTCCACCAGCGAGTCCGGATCAAATGGCAGAGACGAGCGTGGTCAAGCCAATAATAATCCCGACTGAGCGTAATGAAAATTTCACCGCTCCGGTGGACGACAGACCGGCAAGTCCTGACGCTTGTGAGATGATCCCGTCTGCCAACGCGAAGCCAATCATCATTCCTACGGAGCGCAAGGACTCGAATCCCTTAAGAAAAGTCGATCCTGTCGCTCCTTCTCAAAGAATACCCACGTGGACGTATCCCGATGGGATTCTGCCGAACAGAGCCGGACAGGCACAGACACCCTGGCAACCGGACCCCAGAGGTGTGAATTCGAGAAACCGAGTGATAAGACACATACCGACGGCTCTGCCACCTTCTAAGAGTTCCGGTCCTGTCCTCAGAAAGCCAATTCTCGTTCTGGACAAAAAAAGTTCCGAGACTGAGAACGAACCGGCGCAGCAGCGATTGCTCTCCCCAGAACCGGACTCTCAGAAAGCGATAAAGACATCACCGAAATCGAAAGATTTACCGCCTATACCGAAACTGACGTCGACTCTCTTGAGTTCGCCTCCTCCTGCTCCGGCAGTGCCGCCGTTGACGATCGAGGATCTCGCGGAACTGCTGCAGGACGGCGACAGCAAAAAGTCTGATTCTAACCCAGAGAGTACGAAGAAGAGCTCCGAAGAGGACGAAGCTAAGAAGCTCGAGAAAAAAACCGAAGGTAAAGAGACGTCTGGAAAAAAGGACGAAAGAAGTACAAAAAGTTCAGTCGTGATAGACGTTGAGAGCGAAAGGCGCTGGGATGAGAATGACAAGCTCAATGGCAAGGCCCCGAACCATCAGACTAATCGTAGAATTTTTTCGAGTCCTTCAAGCTCTAGTTCTAAGCACTCCTCGAGAGTTTCATCCGCTTCCTCGTCCAGCGGCGATCGACCCACCGATCCGCGTAATCGTCCTCCATCTCCGCGTCAACCGCGAGACATTCACAAGCACAATCCAGACCCAAACAGTGCCTTTTCACGGAATTCCGAAGCGGATCCCAAGATCTCCGAAGATCGAGCTCTGTATCATCGAAGATCATACCCCGGTAATGGTCCTTCTTATACAGAACTCGATCCCAGGAGGGACAAGAACGTTGAATTTTACAAGAACATAATCCAGCGAGAACGTGATCGGGAACGCGAGATCCAGCAGGAGAAACAGCGGGAGCGAGAAAGAGAAATGCAGCGCGAGCGAGAACGAGAGCTTCAGCGCGAGCGAGAACGCGATATGCAGAGAGAGCGTGAGATCGAGAGAGAAATGTTGGGTGGCAATCGAGGAATGATGCATCATTCTCCGGGCAGAGGAGAGCCTTGCAATCAGAATCAGTGGGCACAAAATATGAATTATCCACCCGGTGGACCGCAAGGACCGAACATGTATCCTCAGCAGCAGCGACCCGACAGATGGATGCAGGGCCCGAATTTACCAATGGAGCAACACATGATGGGAGAACCGGGTCACATGAGACCTGCCCAGTATCAAGGACCTCCGAATTCATGCGGCAGGCCGATGCTCAGTCCCCAGGAGATGAACATGGGACCTTGCATGGACATGAATATGCCGAATCACATGGACATGAACATGCCGAATCACATGGACATGAACATGCCGAATCACATGGACATGAATATGCCAAATCACATGGACATGAACATGCCACCTCACATGGACCCGAACTGCATGGACATGAATATGGGTCCCCGGATGGAGCCAGGATTTCGCGAGGATATGCAGAATCCGAATCTCGGACCTCAGCAGCATCCGAATGCGATTCCGCCGCTTATTCCACCGTCGTACCCGATGGGACCTCAGTATCACCAATTTCCTCAGGAGAATCGTCCGAACCAGCAGTTCGATCGTCCTCAAGATTTTCAACATTCCAGACAAGGTTGGGAAGGTAATCGAGTTGGAGAAAATATTCAGTATTCAAGACCTCAAGGACCACCAGGAGGTGGTCCTCAAGGTCAGTGGAACAGAGCGCCAGGAAGGGGAAACGGGAATGGACCTCAGACGGTCCCTGCGCCGTTGATGTCACCGCCGATGAATCAGCCTGGACATCTACAAGGGAATAGAAATTTTAACGATAGACCGAGAGGTCCGGATTCATCGAGAAATCCTCTGTACAATCGCGATCCTCGGGATCCTCGAAGTCGTCCTGAAAATTCAACGAATCCTCAAAACGCGAATTCGACGACAGCTCCAACGCCGCGAAGAGAGCATACGCGTTTCTCGAAGGAGCAGCCCGCACCCGCGAAGCCGAGAGAAATCTCGAACGATCGTAATCAGAGGAAGAAAGGCAACGATCCTGAGCCGAACAAGCATGCGGCGGCGAAGGAAAAAGAACTCGAGCGAGAAAAAACGAGAAAGAGGGAAGAGAAGAAACGCAGAGAACAGAAAAACGAGAAAAAAGTCGACAAGGATATCGATGACAAAGTTGTCAGCGAGAAAACTTCGGCGGATGTCATGCACTCGCCTCTCGAGAGTCTGTACGGCGTGATTGATACTGCGGCAAAAACTGGAAAGGGTTACGGTCTTCAAAAATTCAAAATACCAAAAATACGAAAACCTTCAACGACGCCGAAAATCGTCGACGAACCAATCGAGGATAATTTGGACATACCGGACGATAATACGGAATCTGGAATTGAGAAGAACATCGAGACATCCGAGACTACGCGATCAACAAGCAAAGACGACGAGAAGAAGTCCGAAGTCACGAGTACGACCGGCGAATCGTCCGACGATCCTCAAATCATCGAAACGTCGGAATCTTCGAGAAAAGAATCCTTGAAGTCGAAGGGACACAAAAAATCTGGTAAATCTCCCGAGTCCGAGCCGACCGTCGACACGTCGACGAAAAACACGGACAACGTGGATTCAGTCGCGAAGGAAATCGAAGCTCCGAGGCTCAAGGAGGAAGTCACTCAGGAATTGATTCAAGCTCTGATTCGTAAATCCTTGGAATCTGGCGAAGTGAAGGAGCTCTTCAAGAGCAAACTGATGCAAAAATTCGGAGAAGCTTTTCAGGGAAAGAAATTCAAAAAGATTTTAACCATCATAGACTCAGACTCGGACAGTTCGGAAAAAGATCCGAGCGAGGGTAAAAAATCAGGTGGTAAGAAAAAACGGAGAGTTATCGAATCCGACAGTTCCGAAGAGGAGTGTCTAGCTGAGCGTTTAGGAAAAGTGGACACCCGTTCGAAGAGCGACGCAAAAAATTCGCGCGTCGAGGAAGCGCAGAAGGCGACAGCGAAGACGAAGAAAAAGAGCAACGCCGGCAAGGTCGGAGAGGCAAGCAAATCCGTCGAGTCGGACGGTGGATCCAAAGAGAAAGAGGAGAACAAAAAAGAAACGAAAAAGAAAAAAGCGGATAAAAAATCGAAGGCAGGAACGTCGGAGAAGGAAGCTGACGGGGCTGAAGTCGAGAGCGAGCAGCAATCCGGAGGTAAGTCAAAAGCCCCTGCGAAGTCGAAACCTCGGCGTCGCAATTCCTTGGAGATGCTTCAAGAGGACATACGCGAGATGTTCATAAGCGAAGGTGTGGTTTCAGCGACTGGACATCGAATGTGCAGACTGGTGAAGGAAGCTCAAGAGCAATTGATCAATTCAGCTGTGGAGAGAGAACAAGCGAAGAAGAAGCGATCGGTCTCATTGGATCGCCAGGAAGCGAGGAACGAGTCGGACGCCGAGGTCGAACGTCCTCAATCCGTGAATTCGAAGCAACGAGCAGGAAAATCAAAATCGCGACGACGAACGAGAGGCGCTCGTCCGAAGTCTCGTAAATCGGGTCAAGAAAACGCGAGCTCCGACAGCGAGACCGAGGACTCGGTCAGAACGGAGATCAGCGGTGTTAACGAGACGAACGACGCTGAGAAGAGCTTCGACGAGAGCACGAGAATGGACGCGGGTGACAATTCGAAGAGCAGCAAAGACGACATCGAGAGTTCGCACTTTTTACGTCGAAGCGAGAGAGTCGGTCTTCGGGAATCGACGAGAGCAACGAGAGGAAGTTCCAAGAACGCCAACAACGTGGACTCGTCAAAAATCATATTCGACAGCTCATCGGATGAAAGTTTCGGGATAGACGTCTCCGAATTGACTGCCGCGGTCGACATCTCGCTGCATTCCGAGTCGCGAGGTCGTCTGGCGTCGTCTCCAGCGGGTAAAGGTTCGACGACGAAGTCGAAAAAGCAAAAAGGAAAAGCGAGACGTAGCAAAAGAATCGAAAGAACGGACGTCGTCGCATCCGCTGACGAGGTCGAGAGCATAGCCTCGGATTTGTCCAGGGCGAGCAGCCTGACGCGAGGCAAGAGAGGAAATTTGAATCAAGACACGAACGAAGAATTAATGAGTCATCTTCTCACAGGTCTCGTAGATCCGAAGACGTCGAGCAACAAGACCTTCGACGACGACGCGGACAACGAGAACGACTCCGTGCCGGCCTCGGATCTCAAAACGGGAGTACGAAAGAAGAAGAAGACGAAGAAAGGGACCTGGGCGATGGGAGTCGTCAAGAAGAAAAAGAAGAAGCAGCCTTCGCGAGTCTCAACGCCATCCGAGCTGGAATCGTCCCTCGGAATGAGTGGACACCTGGAGTCGACGATCGAAGTGCACGAGACGAAACCGAATGTAAATACACCCATGAATATCGAGACGAAGAAGGAAAGGCTCTCGGACTGCTCGCCGACGAAGTCGACGAGCAACATCGACGAAACCGTCCTCGATAACAAACCGAAGGACGAACCCGTCGTTGGAAAAGCCGAGCCGGTGAGTCCTGTAAAAAGTCTCTCGGCTGCGAGCACTTCGGATCAAAATTCAATAGAGGACAGGAAGCCTCTGGAAGAGACGGACGATAAAGATGACTCTTCGACCTTACCGAAGCCTTTGAACATCGCCGAGCTCATTGAATACGTTTGGTCGACGAAGAAGGACAAATACAATTGTCTATACTGCGACTGGAGCGGTAAAAATATCGTTCATCATTACACTTTGAGTCATGGAGAGAAAGAAACGTTGATATCTCGTCTCTCCGCCGAAGACTCAAAACTGGCGATCGAGGAAGCTCAGAGCGGTAGCTACGACGAGAGGGACTCGAAAACCGTGACCCAGAGCTCACGACTGTTTCAGTGTCGTTTCTGCTCTTTCGAGGCATCCGGTCCGAAGTCGACGGCGCTCGAGGCCTTCTACGAGCACTGTACGACTCACACGGGCGAGTACAGATTTCGCTGTCAGGGTTGCACTTATCAGACCGTCGTGAGATCCTCGATGAGGACTCACTGTTATCGACGAAGACACAAACCTTGTCGTAATAGTCAGAGCAGCGGTCCTCAGGCGATGTTGGAAGATCGGATACCCGAGGAAGATTTCCTTTACGGTTACATCTGCACGAAGTGCAATTTCGTTCAATTGAAAGAGTCGAATGTTACGAGACACGTGAAGATGTATCACGAGAATTCTCCTGATGCTCAGATACTGAAAATCGACATGTCTTGTTTCTTCGAGAAGAATCTTTACGAACCGGTGGAAGAAATGGAAATCGATGCCGATTTGAAGAGCGAAAATCTCTCGGATACGCAGACTGAGATCGGCGAGCCTCCGGAGCCCGTTGGGAATCTGATCGCCGCTGAATCTGAAAATATTGATCTCGTTGACGAGTCTCTCGAAGGACCAAGTCTGAAGAAAGAAAAGGATTCGGCGATTTTCGGAGAAAAAGAACGACCTGAGAAAGAAACTGTCTCGGTGTCTCAAGAGATCACGACTGGGAATCTGAACGCGTTCGTTTGTCCACCGGAGCTGGAGAATAAGGAGGACGAGATTCAACACGAGAGACGAAAGAAGATGCAAGAAATCGTCGAGAACATCGGCCTGGCGAACAATTTAACGGAGAAGAGGAGAGATCTCTCGATAATTGATAAATTGAAGGACAAAATTATGTCAGAGAATATTAATCAGAGCCCGGAGGACGCTGAGAACGGGGACGAAGACACTTCTGAAAAAACTCGGAAAGATCGATTGGAAGTGGCGGCGCCGAATCTGATTTTGTTGACAGAACCGGAAACAATCGATACAGAAGATCTTTCAGAAAATGCGGTCGAAGATCCTGAAGGTTTAATTAAAACTGAAGCGGACGAGCATTCTTCGGAAATAACGAGAGACGACGCGGGAGACAAAAATGAGAAAAAATTGAAAGATCCGCTCGCCGACCTGGACGAACCGTGTGAGGACGACGATGAAAACGATAGCGACATCGAGACGATTCCTGAACAACAGCCTTCATTCGAATCCGACACAAGTACGGAACAATCCGACTCGGAGGTCGCAGCCGACGTGACTTCACTCCTCGAGGAAACTTTCAACATAGGCTCAACCGTGAACGCCCCGATGATGACGACGATACAGCGTCTCGCAGCGAAGCTCCAGGGCAAAGAATCCTTTCCAGGTTCCTCAGGTGATGATTCCATTCCCGAAAAGAACGACGAAAGTAACGAGGGGCAGCGACCGGAGAGAATTATCCCTCAAAAGCCCAACGTCATCCCGATAGCGAATCTTGAAAAATTTTGGGACAAGCGAAACGCCGTTCTGCAGGAAGTAGCCAAGGAGATGAACAACGTCACCAGCGATAATTCATCCTCAGTTTTTTCACCATTATCAGTTCTGAACATGGATGTTCCATCTTCAAAAACGTCTCCAGGGTCACCGGAAAAATCAGCAAAGTCACCAGCGAAGTCTCCACCGAAATCACCCGAGAAAACGACCCTGACCCCTTCGTCGTCTCCACCGAAGAAGTTCATACGTCTGAGAAGACTCAGCGGCGATAAATTATCAGTTCCAAGTCCGGTCGAGGCTCCAGCTGAGATAAAACCGATCGAGATCTCTCAACCGTCCAGCATCGACGGGAACTCGTCAGATCCGAACGCGGACGTTTTGCAAACCGACACCGAGGAGGAATGTTCGTTCCTGCGCATCGAGAACGTCGTGAGTCTCGCACCAGGTGCCGATGGAACCGAAATTATCGACGACATCAGAAAAATACCTACCAAATCCCCAGGAGGCGTGTCCTTGCTGAAAAAAGGAACTCCGAGTATCTTGAAGCGTCCTATCGTAGTTCCAATTACGTCGAATCCAGCAACGGCGACCTTGACGGTCAGACCGGTCACGGGGATAACGACGTCTCCGAAACCGCCGATGGGAAACTACATACCGATAAGACCTGCGCCGGTGACGAAGAACATTCCCATACGACCGGCTCCACCAGGTGGCAAACCGCCACCGCAAATAAAACAGAACTTCAAAATTCTCAAAGTCGTCCGAGGTTTGACTCTCCTCAAGCAGAAGGACACCGCTCATCGCTGTTACGGCTTGAAGTTAAAAAATCCAGAGACTTTCAACATAATGCTGGAGCCCGTCAAGCTCCGACACTTTTACAAGTGCATGGCGCGAAATTGCCCGTACACGACGGACTGTCAGCACTCGTTCGGCATTCACTATCGTCAGCACAAGGAAAACGTTGATCGAACCAAGAACGTAATGTCGACCTACGATTTCCAAAGGTGTCCTTACTGCACGGAGACGCTGACGACCTGGAACGCGATGTACGAGCATCTGAAAGATAAACACGTACATTGTCAGTATCAATGCGGTTATTGTTTTTATAGAGGTATGGCGCAGTCTTACGTAGAGATTCACCAGCGTGCGATTCATCCTCTGGCATCGGTATTCGTGCTCTACGGTCAGAAGAGCAACGTCGTCCAGGCGCCGATGGAGGGAGTGAGCAAACGAGAAGTTGTGATTCCTTTCGTATGTCAACACGAGTGTGGAAAAGCGTTCTACGTTCCTGGAGCTTTCCTTGCTCATCTGAGAATCAAGCACGGGAATTCGATGTCGATATTCAAGTGCCACCTGTGTCCAGCTCCGTCCTTCAAAGCCGAGACGCTCATTTCTCACTACAAGCTCCACGGGATTTACAAATATCAGTGTATATACTGTTTATTCGGTTCGGAGGAGCTCTCTGACGTGCACAGTCATCTCAGCTCTTGCCACTACAATCGACCAGCGCACGTTCTGGAGAGAGCTCTGCAGCCGCGACCCGTTCGCGACAGGGACGTTCTCCAGCAGCTTCTCATTTTGAAGGTCGACGAGACTTACAAGTGCAAGGATCTGTTCCTCGTTCCAGGTCAAGATCCAGTTGAAGTTCCGATAAACAAGAATTGGATTCAAATTGAAAAAGCGATCGCGAACGTGGGCTCGAACGACGCTCTCCTCGCTTCGGGTGACATTACTCTACCCGTGATGAACATTGGTATGAACAGAATTTTCGGTTACGATCAACCGGACCCTGTTGAGATCCCCAGCACGTCGACGTCTCCTGGTCCTGGAAGCGGCAACGTGACACCGCTCATCACCACGGTACGGAAAGTCGTCCCGAAGAAGTCACCAGAAAATATTCTCGTTCTGGACGACAACGGAACGGTACGGAAAATATCAAAACGAAAAGAACCGCTTCGCGAGAGGTTACTGAGAAGTCCAACGCCGGAACTTATGACTCCGAATTCACCGAGTTCCGTAATCGTGACGAAGACGACTTCACTCCCGAGCACGTCCAGCAGTCCTCCTTGCACCAGCGAATTCGTGAATGTCAATATCCTGGACAATCCGGAGCTTCTCAAAATCTGCGTTGACCCCGTACCCGGACAGGTCGAATTGAGAGACGATGACAGCGACATCGAGATAATCGAGGACATTTCACCTCCGTCGAAGAATCCGCTAAGCACACCGGAAAAAGCTCCGGATTCCGAGAAGGAGGACACGAGCAAGGAGGAGATTGATAAATCTGACGACAATTACGATGAATCGCAGCCTCTCGTGATTTGCAGCAGCAACGAGAATTCCATGGACGCGACTGCCGAGACGAGTAAAAGCGAATCGAAGTTTTTGACGTTGGATGATATAAGATCCACCGGATTCGCGGGAGTTCATCTCTACAGGTGCGGTTACGACGGTTGTACATTCGGTGCCGAAACTGCGTCCCTCCTCAGAGCTCACATAAAGGAATGTCTCTACAACGATGACGTGAAGAGCTTGAATTGCGTTCACTGCAACAAACGTTTCCTCAAAATTGGTTTCCTCCTTGAGCACTTCAAACTTCACGGACTCAAACGTTTCGGGTGCACCATGTGCAACGACCGTTGGCCGATGTCTTACCAAGCGATGTCGCATATGAAATTGAAACACAAGCAAACGTATACTAAATTGGTACCAGCTGATCCGCTGAATCCTTCGTCGAGCGGTCTCTTCGTCGTAGCGCCGATTGTGAGTTATTTTTTAAATTATGAAATACGAGCGAATTATTTTTGAGAGGATTCGAATTTTATCATTTATAAGAAATTCAAATTTGAATGAATTTTGAAAAAAATTGGAGGAACTTTATAATTTACGTTTTTTTTTCTTTTTTAGCCTACAAACGGTTCGAGTCGCACCAAAAAACGAGGCAGAGTCAAGTCTGGGGATAAAGATGTCGACAAATCTGCCGGACCCGAGAAACTTTCGTTCGGTCCAAACGAGATCGAAGCTCTGCCTCGCCAGGCCATTTATCAGCGTGAAATTCATTGCGCGGTTTGTCCGTACACGACGAAGGTTCGAACGAACATAATCAGGCATTTGCAACTTCACGCTAAGGACGAGACTGTACCGGAATCTGGTCCGGTGAACCCGGTGCCTTGCTTAGATAAGAAGGAGAGAATGTTCGATAAGATGGTTAATCTGGCGAGCAGCTCGCATCAGAATGGTCGAATGGGAGGAAAAGCAAAAGAGCCAACGACAGATACTGACGCTGAATTGTTGCCTAAATTTGTTCCAGAACGGAAAAGGTAAAAAATCGACTTTCAGGTCTAAATAATAAAAAAATTCATAAAATAATTAAATTTATTTTCATGATTTTTCTTTGAATTTTAGGTACGTTTGCGGTGTTACCAACTGCAACTATCTCACCTGCGACGAAACGATGCTAAGGTACCATCTTAAAGCTCTCCACCCCGATGAGACATTCTATCGTTGTCCTCACTGTCCCGCACCGGCGCCAGGACACGAGACCCAGAATGTAGCCATTGATAAAATGGCGGTTCACTTGAAAATGCACGACAGTAGACTTTACAAATGTTCACACTGCAATAATCACCATTACCATAGGTTCGTAATTTTTACGATCGCAGAAAAGAAAAAAACTTTGAACATTTTCGACACCTGCAGTAACCTCCGTGACGACTCTCCAACTCTGAAAATCAGGATTCGATTTATATCACGAATCATTAAACTATTTATAAGACGATGTGAAAAATTCACACCAATTTACAATTATTCACGATTATCAAATTATTCACTTCGACACTTTCTGATAAAATTTAAAAATTTTAAAAACGAAAAAAATAGTAATACTTTTGTATTCTGATTGTAATTATTAATGAGAACATTTTGATATTCAGGCATGTTGTCGAGCGTCATCTTAGCGACAAGCATTCGGAGGCAAACGCGTGTGTCAAGGTGATACGTGAACCAGACACGACGGAGGTGCAACAATCAGGATCCCAGGAAGAGGGCGACGAAGGAAGTGCCGATACGGAAGGAAATCACTGGAAGTGTAATTTGTGCGATTACAAATGCGTTTACAAGACGGAAATGGTGGCTCACGCCTCGACTAATCACGAGGAGAAGGGTCAATTCAAATGCAGCGCTTGTTCCTACAAAACGAACAATAAAATAAGTTTCGATCAGCACGTGAACGCTAAGCATCCGTACGATCTGAACGCGGACTGTATACTCGCGTATCAGAAGATCAAAGGAGTTGGCGTGAAAAAATCAATGACCGACAGCAACGATTCCGGTCCCGGTGGTGAACCCTTCGACACGACACCGCTGTGGAGACGTAACATGCCGAGAGTGCGCCATATACGCGGAATACTCTTCGAGGATGAGAATCCTTCGAAATCGGAGGGAAAATCGAACAAGCGAAAATCCGATACCGAATTGTCCGGAAAACCAGTGAAAACGAAACCAGGAAAATCAACAATTTCGGAAGCGAGCATCGAGGACTCTTTGTGGACCAGCGCGTTACTATCCGACAATTCGATAAGTGATTCCATTGCGGATTTGTCGGAGAGTTCTCTGCAAACCGAGGCTAGTTCGACACCTGCACAATATGACATGTCGGTGTTGATGAGGAAATTCGGACCCCTCGGCGCGGCTGATGGCTTATTCTACTGCTGCACAGTTTGCCAAACTTTCAAAACGAAATACAAGCACGATATGAGATTTCATCTGTTTCGGGATTTGCGGTACTGGCGGTAAGACGAACACATTTTACTTTTTTAAAACAAAATTTTTTTTTATCTAATGGAAGATTTATTTGTTTTTAGGTATCGATGCACTATTTGTGGGCACTCGGCAGTGAACAAAACTGCGAGTCTTCAGCACTTCCAGAGAGTTCACGATCGATCGAGACGTCCCACGGAGGCAGAAGCTGCACCGCTTCCTGTTAATCCGGAACTAGAAGCTTGGGTAAACTTTTTTTTATATATCTAATTTCTTGATACGGTTATTTCGTATTTAATTTTATATTTACGTTATATTTATCATGTTTACAGGTAACAGAATTGTTAAAAACTCAAAGAAGTCAGATGCAATACTCATCGTCAAATGTTCGACGCACGTCAACGGAATCTTCTCAAAAGGTCAACGCAAACATCACCCAATCGCCTATCAAGGAATCCAGTACAAAACCAAAAACCGTGAATCTCGCTAGCACCATCAGCGACGCGAAGAAGAAAAATGTTACGAAGGATCAAGAGAGCTCTGAATTGGAAGATATCGTAATAGACGATGATGACAGCAGTAATGACGCTCTCGTGATCGACAACAGAGACGGTTTCGAAGATGAGGAATTCCATGATGATGCGCCAAGTGCGAGCAGCGGTAATTTTAAAATATACAATCTCAATTTTCACCTATCAGTAAATAGAAAAATCACTATCAATTTATAACTCTCTTTTTATTTTTTAGAAAGTACCACGGGCTCGTCGAAAACTCCGTTGACATGCAAACATTGCAATGCTACACTCACTACGATACGAAGTTTCAAATATCACGTTCAACTTCGTCATCTCAAGCGCAACACGTTTTTGTGTGCGTATTGTGACACGAGCTTGTCAACGGTGGAAGAAATGACTAGACATCTGAAAATTCTCCATCGTGGTCGCCAACTAAAAGTAGTTCGCAACCCTACGTCGAATCTACCAGATCTAACGCCGGAATTTTGGGAAAAAGAGTACAACATAACTACGAAAAAGAAGACGAAAAAACGAAAACTGAACGAGGACGATCTGCCGATCGACCCACTTGATAAATCATCCGAAGCGAAGTTCCACATTTGTCACAAGTGCGGTTTTCGAGCATTGAATTACTTCGGCTTGAAGGTTCACCTGAGAAGACACGACGTGCAGAAGGATTACAAATGCGCTTATTGCTCGTACTTTGCCATTTCGAAGGACGATCTGTGGCAACACTCCGAGCTCAATCATTCGAATTTGGATTGGAAAGTCGGCAACGGTGAGTTCGCGTTTGCTGAAAAATCGGAGCCCGATAAAAACGAGGGCAAGGACGGTCCTGACAATGCGAGTACGAGCCGATCGTCGGAGCAGTTCGTAATTCCAAAGTCCGATATTCTGTATTCTTGTTTCTACTGCGATTCGGGCAAAACAACGTTCGAAGGTGTCGAGGAACATTGGAGGATGGAACACAAAAATCCGACGCCAGGAGAAACTTCGACGCAGCCGGGATTGCCCTTCCGTTACAACGAGATACCGTCGACTCTGATAAAAAATGCTCTGAGGTGCGGTTACTGTCCGAAACGAGGAACAGCTGCTCAAATCAGGCTTCACTCTCGCAAGAAGCACGCGACGAAGCTTGTAAAGTTTGTCGAAGTCCTTCACCAGTCGTGGCTCTGCGGATGGTGCGACGAAGTTTGCGAGACCGAGCAGGAGAAAAAAGTTCATCACAACTTGTACCACTCGCACCTGGTGCCCAAGTTCAAGCGTCGAGAAAACAACATGGAGGTTCAGAATCAGGAATGTCACGAGTGTCCCGAGTGTCCGTTCAAGACGGCCTCGAGGCAAGCGATGGAGAAGCACTTGGAAAAACACGTTGACAGCGTGATATGCAAACGCTGCGACAAAACTTTCCGCGACGTGAGCGAGGGCATTCGACACAACACTCAGGTCCATCCTCGCGATGTTTCCAAGATCGAGGGCTTCAAGACGAACGTCGAGAAATTAATGTCTCGCGTTAAATGGGCGCACGGTAATCAGGATAAAAATACTTTCGAGACTGTCGGACGTTCGGCGTTGGAAGGAACTTGGAAAAATAGCGGCGTGGCGAGAAAATCAACGACGAAG